>LYUA01000889.1:180636-190798 GCA_002093875.1 Calopteryx splendens | reverse complement strand
TAATGGAACGTTTCCACCACATCACACCTGAATCGGTTTTATAGTATGTATAATAGAAAAAATAGTTTACGCTAGTATCTTTTGATCTATAAAATACACTCACAGAATATTTTTGAGCGAGGAAATTTGATTGAGCACCAAATACATTCTAAACAATCATTTGGAATTATCTCGACTCTGCTGTTGATTGAGGGCATCACACTTTTCAGATTTTTTTAATTCAATAATTTCTCGTAGCTAAGGACGATTATGGAAAAATTTCTTTATCTTGTATTTAAGACGACAACGAGCTCTCGATGCCAATAATGAATTCAGCATATCGGCTCTGGATATTGTAGTTAAAGCAAATATTAAATTCTTTAAACTTCGGCCATTAACTCTTACTAAAGACTCCTACTCTATCTCCTACTTTCTGCAGATTTAACGAGTTCTTACCGTTCACTAATCCTCTGCAAATCGTGTCGCCCATTTGACTATTTATATCCTACAAAAATCTTTTATGTAACCTAATATGACAGACAATTAATTATTTTAAAGCAAAATACAAAAGCCAAAGAGGAATTAAAAAAAAGAAACTAATTGACCTGCACTCTATCATAAGAATAGCCTACATTTCTCGAGTATCCTACCCGCAACAAACCTAACAGTCTAGGGAGTTTAAATAACAACAGAGCGGATAAGGGGGTCACTACACGAATGGATTTCCGGGTGAAGGTGAAAGGAATCTGCATTATCCTTTCAGAACTGAGGCAACCTCTAATATATACCTGCAACTCTGCTCCAAATCACAGGTCAACAGAACAAGGCGGCAAGTCGCTAGCATCATTTCAACCCCCTTGGCGTCAATTATCCGCTAAGCATTGAATTTTAGTTCCCTGAAGGAATTTAGGATCTCCTCGGATCCGCGGTCTATCGTATCGTTGACACCTATACGAGTCCGCCCTGCAGCCTCTACCACTTTGTCCCTGCAGCCGCCACCCCAATAGCCTTCGTCTCTTGAGGAACGCCACCACTTGGAATGAACCCGGCCGTCTGGGATTGGCTCACACCCTCATGGTCTGACTTTTCCCATAAAAGAATCATCACACACCTGATTTTACTATAATTGAGTAATAGCAGCAAAGTGTTTGGAGTAATTCGAGGAGCATTCATAAGTATTTTTATGCTTTGCGCACCTGGTTCGAAAACATGATCGGGTTTTATGACACATTTCGCGTAAACATAAATAACCATTTTCAATAAATATTTGCATAATCAAATATCAGCGTATAAATGAATCATATTATTTTTTTAGTAATCTAGGGGATAGGGTTGGATTCTGATGGACACAACCCCAAGCCTACAACGACCCGTTTTCATTTCCGCATTCTTGCTGCCAGAGTTTACTACATCCAATATGTCCCAACTTTTCTTCACTCTAACTTCACAACCCAACACTCTTCCCTCTGCCACTGTCTTCAACAATCCATTGACCATCAATCGGTCCTGCGTCCACTTTTCCTGCCTTCTTTGGATTTTTCCCAATAGCTTTCTCTCCTCTCCCACCATACGCATTTCCTCCTACTTCGTTTTCCTTTCCTCCCATATCACCTTACCCTTCCTTCTCCACACCCAGATCTCAAAAGCCTACGCTTTCCATCTTGCCTCAACAACCAAGTTTCCGAGCCATACAAAACTGTACTTCATATCAAAATCTTCACTAGTCTTTTCTTCACATACTTTCCTAATGTCCTTGCTTGTAATTGCCCTCCAACTTTAGTGTTTACCTTTGTATGTTTCATGAACTTCATTGCCTTCGTTTTCTTCTCATTTATATTCATTCCATACCTGTCAAACGCGATTTCAAATGAACTTAGCAATGACAGCAATCCCTTGCCTAATAGGCTAACTAAAGCTTGATCGTCCGCAAACATGACTATTTAATGACTTCTCCGCCTATTTTTACACAAGTCCTAGTCGTACCTTTATAAGAAAATATATTTCTAGTTCTTCCCTCATTTCACTTAACAATTCCTCCACATATGTATTGAACGGATTTCTTTCATATGTATTGATAACGGAAAATCCTGTTTTACCCCCCATCCTACTTCTGCCCAAACTGTTACTGCATTCACCTCTCCCACTTGAGCAGTCTGAGAAATGCACAAGTTTCGAAAAAGTCTCCTATGCCTACAGTGTACTCCTATCAACTGCAAAACCTTCATTAGGTGTTCCCAATCAGCTCTAACAAATGCCTTCTTGAATTCTATCAAGCGGTCAAATATATACTCATTATACTCTGTATTCCTTTCTATCAACTAACTCATTATTGCTATGGCGTTTCGTATATCTCAATGTTTCCTAAACCCAAACTCATCCTCTCCTAAAAAATCGTCTCCTTTTCTTTCCTCCGTCCATCCTCTTCTTTATAATCCTGAGTACTACCTATTGTGCGCGCAAAATAAAACTAATGATCCTCTAGTCCTCACATAGAGCAGCACATTTTTAGAGGTGTGAGTTAATACTGATCTAACGAATTCTTACTGCCACAATACACCCTCATAAATGCTGCAAGTGACTTTATAAAAACTCTTCCTTTCATGTTTCCCTAATATCTTTAATAGTTCTGGAGGAATATTGTCTACCAACACAGCCATGCTAGATTTTTATTTCCTTTAATGCCTTCTTCGTTTCGCGATCTAGTATGACAGAGCATAAATTATCCTCTTCGACCTCATTTTTTCTTAATATCTCCAAGCTCGCTAGTCCAATGTCTTAACGGTAAATTTCTTCTATGTAATCTTTCAATGTAGCTTGAATCTTCTTTGCTTATGTTAATTCTTCTCGTGATGTATCTTCAGTAGTGTGCACATATTTTCTTTTCCTCACATTACTTTCACTCTGCACCGATTTCACCCTTTCTTTTACTGGATCTCCTCTCTAACAATTTTCCTTTTATTTATGTTTCTCGTCTTAGTTAGTTATTTAAGTTTTTGTTCGTCCTTTTTCCTAATTCTGTGTTTACTTTCTTCAATTTCTTTCACTCGTCCATATTCCTTCTCAACTGTTTTGTAATCAATGGTTTTCTTTTTATTTTTTCTATCTACCATCCCTATTGTTTTTCTTGCAGCTTCCGTTATCCCTTCTTTTGGCTGTACCCACCAATCCTCTACTGTACCCGTCCCAATGCTTTCACTCATTATTGTTTCCAGTGCCTCCTGGTACTACTGTCTTCTCATCCAAGTTAATTCTTTTACATTCAATTTTCTCCTCCCCCTTTCCTTTGCAATCCACTGGAACGTAAATTTACATTTCATGAGTTAAATTATGGTCCGAATTTGCATCTGCACCAGGAAAGTTTTGTTAATTCATGACGATATCCCTAAATCTATGCCTAAACATAACGTAATCCGATTGATATATCTCCTAATCTCCCAGCATTTTCCATGTGAACCTACGTCTGCTGTGGTTCTTAAAGCAGATGTTAGCTAAACTAAGCCACTTCTCTTGCAAAATTCAATAGCTTTATCCCCGCGGCCATTCCTTATTCCTAAGCCGCACCCCACTTCCTGGCTCCCATCTTTCCCTTCGTCCACCACCGCTTGAATGGCCACCCCACTGGGGTCAGACGCCTTTCCAGCCGCCTCTCTGAGGAATAGACGTTGCGTTAACTATCTTTCGTCTTGATTCCACCCTTCAACCTATCTGGCATTGGTGACCCTGCCAGTAGCAATTATCATTCTTAGGTAATACCTCCGCGCAGTGCCGCGCAGGAAGGTATTACCTAAGCCTAAACACCATGCTTAAACCCATTGCCTTTTAATTGTTTTCTCTACTGGATGAAAGTCCACTTTTATTCTTAGGAATGCTAATGTTACATGAACTTTAGTAGAAATATGGCATTTGGCGGAATGCAAGCACATCAAAATGCGGATGGATAACCAGACAAGGTAATTTAATCATTTTACTCGGCTTTTAAATTTTCCTCCTTTCTCAGTCGCTAAGGTACTAATAAAGGATTTTTCTTATGAAAGCCATTATTCTCTTATATCTTTACCGTGTAAACTTCAACGCGTAAAATAATTCGAAGTTTTGACATTATTTTTATTGCATATAGTTTTATTGTATGCTGTTTTAATGCAAAAAGGTATTAAAATACGTGCTAATACTATCACTGCAAAGATATTTTCACATTGTCTGCAGGAAATGCAATCGTTGTAGATAAATTAAACTCGCGATTTCAATTACTTTTAACAGTTTTTCCACAAACTTTACCATCGCTTAAAGTTTTAGCCAATCGGCCCAAGTTTTAAGGGCTTTATAAACTCCTTAATGGAAATTTTGGTAACATTAGATTAACATCGGCGGTAGGTAGGCTTTTCATAAATACTTACGGAAAATCTTATGTCCAACCTAAAATAATACATGCCCTCGTTAACATCCTATTTATGAAAAAATATCGTTTTTAATTAATCAGCTTCAACAGCATCATAGTTTATGCTCATGGACTGGAAAAAGTGATTTTTAAAAGCAGTCTCTGCCTTGCGGAGGGTGTAAATCTAACTACTAATTGAAACTATGATATTCAGCATGTCTTACGGCCACCTTGAGAATTACGGCCTCCCGAAGCCCCCGCGTTTCCCCAGCTAAAATGGCCGGGGCAACGAGACCTGTAAGTTTGACCGTGGTTAGATATACCCTGAATGTTTCCGGCATCAAAATGATAGGTCACTCTATTTTAGATTAATTACTACCCCAAGTCAACAATTCACTGGGTTCGCGATCCAAAAATTAATTTGCAGTAACTCTCGAAACTATTCTATTTCCTACCATTCACATAATTTACTCATAGTTTCCTCGCTCCGACACATTTCATTACGTGCCTAGCGTTATTCATCTTCGGCTATCCCCTTTAAATATGATTCTCTATGGTATCTTCAACAACGACTTTGGATAAACTATAGTAAATTAGCATTTATCCATTTGGTTTCCTTTTTCTTATAATTATCTTCAATGGGTATCTAGGCTTTTTTGGTACATGTGAATTGCTATTCGGTGTTACTCCAATTATAAATGTCCTATGGTGCGTAGAATTTCGTCCAATTTTTATGTCAACTCTTCCCAATAATTTACGGATATTATATCGGTTCCCGTTGTACTTAGTCAATCGCCTGTGATTTACTAAATATAAGTTAATTCATCAATTAATTCCATTTGGAAAATATTAAGTTATTATGATTCCAGTAAATCAATATTTATTTTCGGTGCTCTAAATTTATTTATATATTGCTTGAAGTCTGAATGGTGACGGAATGTCTACTCTAAAAACATTGTAAAGTAAATGCATTGACAACAATTGTCTTCATTAGTAACTGAAAGCTAAAAACATATGAGTGAGAAGCGTATATGAGAGAAATAAATTTGCGGCAAGAAACGTAAAAATAAAATTCACTAGTACTATGGAGCACCCGGAATTAATACTTGAACTCATTCGTTCGTTAAGGCACTCCATTTCTTAGAGTTTCATTCAAAGCAACAAGTGGAATACAGTGTTCGTCAAAAGTGGCGTTCATTCATTGAGAAGAAGGTGATGAATGTATTAAATATTTTTATTCCGGTATTTAATCCCTTTTCTAACTGGAATACGTTGGCTGGTGATATTTACCATTAAAACGTTGAATAAATATCCGTGAAAAAGATTTAAATTGGAAAAATAAATAAAAACACCGTAGGGAATGAAACATAAATTGAGAAAAAAGTAGGGCCACCACTTTCTCATAGTGAGTGGCGTGGTGAATTGTTGCCTTGAGTGGACCGGTGAAATATAGTTTCCTAAGGAATCTCCTCCTGTAATCTCCTGACGTTACTTAGTACCGCTGGCTCATATTCCTAATTCTTTGTAGTATATATTTATTTCTCTTAGGTTCCTTTGTTTTTTATACGTAATCAGCTTCAACTTATTTCACTCCTATATTAATGTTTAAATTTCAGCGTATGTTACCATTTTCCCCATGCAAAAAATATTTTCTATAAACTAGAGTAATAACATTTTTGGTTGATGAATATTTTTAGCTATTAAACCCTAATTATAACAGTAACTAAAAGCAGTAAAATACTAAAATAGACAAATATATTATTAGAATTGTTTCAATGAAGTGATAAATGCGTGTCACTGAATTTGCTATTCAGCTGAGGATTTCGTTGAATTTTATCATTCCTTTCCAATGGAGGTCTGCTTTTTCGCGGGATTACAAGGGGATTCCTTGTAATTTTAAGTTTTTTTTTATTTTTTTAGAACCAGTTACGTCAGATTAAGTGGATGGTTATAGATAAAAACCTCCATTTTAATAGAATGGAATTAGTTTCAAAGATTCGGCATGAACGAAATGAAATGGCCGAAGGAGCGCTTGGAAAGATAGCTACAGATAATTCATACGAAATAAGCTGAATGGAATGTGAAAATGGCTATAATGCCTCAGAAAAGGGTTGAAATGGAAGTGAAGGGCACCTTTAAATTCAATGTAAACATCTTCATGGAAAAGATAGCAAAAAAATTAAAGATAAGGCATTGCCACAGTATTCATACCAATAAAAGACTACGATAATGAGCGGATGGGTATTCATGTGGCGATATCGCTAGAATAATAATATTCATTGAAGAAGAAAGAAATTGTAATAACCCTGGGAAACATGTATTCATAACCTCACCGTGGAAAGATAAGAAGACACAGAGGAAGGACTTGTGCTCGCTAAGCGAAATGAAAGAGGATAAAGTTTATTGGGATTGTGCCTACAAGGAATTAGTAGTGGAAAGATTTGTATCAAAATATTTAGAAAGGAGTTACACCTGAAGTTGTGAAATATACCTCAATCAAGAAAAGTAGATATTAAGGGGGAATGCACCTGAAGAGTCGCGAAAGCTGTCTTGAACATATTTACGCCAACCATTATTTGTTACTGATGAACTTCCATCTTAAAAGAACTGACCAAAACAATGGTGGATGTCACAGATATTGTAGGAAAAAGAGCCAAAAAGTTAAGTTAAGTAAGTTCTGTAATTAAGCATTAATTTGATGATGAAAAAGAATTTATTTCCCGTTTAACTGCACATCTACTAATAACTGCCTCAGGAAAAGAGCAGCTAGATATTTCTATACGCAGGTCGTTTGCCAAGATGTCTCCGTGTCTAAGGCGACAGCAGTAAAGTAAACAACGTTGTTACTTCACGCTCATCTTGTGGCAAAACAGATGTTGCACCATTTTTGAGAGCGGATCCGATATTATGGCAGCCTCTGCTGGAGATGTTAATCTTTAGGAACTGTGATCGTCTATCTTCCTTTTTTGCTATATTTCTAATTTATAAATGCAAGTTTATTTTTTCTTGATTACGAACAGGGAAAAGAGGAAAGGACCAAAGATTGAATTTCATTGTAAAAATTCGATAAATGCTATTGTAAAGTGACCCTCAAAGGTTAACAATATCACGGTGAAATATTGTTCGCCAATTATAATTGGATATAAAAACAACTATTTGAACAATACAACTACTCTCACCTCTTGACGTCAAGCAATGAGCAGGTAGTTCATGACCACGGTAGCATGAAGCAAACGTTTATCAATAAATCTTCATCCCCGTCCTTTTTGGCTTTTTGTAACCAAAGTATTATTTCCTAAATGTAACATTTATTATCACATGGAGAACCCATATAGTAGAATCCAGAGTGAGAATATTTTATTGAATGCGTCAATAAATTAAAATATTTTTCTTGTGCTTAATTAAGAATAACGCAGTAACAATCATGTAAATATCTACACAAGTGTCACAAATGAGGCTTTTCAGAAACCTGCATTTGGAACAATGTCAATCTAGTTAAATGCTTGATACTTATTTTATTTTATTCTTTTTTTCAAGTGATTTGAATACTGTATTGTGTGGAAGCTAACAATATTCCAATTTGCTTTGAATTGTGCAATCGTACGTTTTCCTTCAGTAATTTTGAACGCAGTGTAGGGTGTTTTATTCTTATGCGTTGTTTATTGCCGAATAAAATAACTTATGATTCTAAGATCATCACTCATACCTAGAAGACAGCTGTTTTAAAGGAAACTGTCCTTAGAATTTAAAATGCAAATTATTTTATTTTGTATTTTAATCACTGCTTTTTGACGAGATTCTTCTCCTGTGTCTATATCCATAACTAAATCTACATAGTACCTTGTGGTGTATAGCAGAGGGTGCGTTTATACCGGATGTACTAAAGAATAACAGTACACTAGGGGCCATCCACCGCATAAAGGGACAAATGCAACAATAACACTCAAAACCTTTAGCGTCACATGCAAGCACTACACAATTAAAGAGGACGAACGCAGGTGTAGTGAGTGTTGAAGAAGAAAACTTTTTGAACAGATAGAGCCGAATGCGTATAAAAACAGCGATGACTCACCCCATTTGAGAACTTCCCTGGCATCAATGAACTATTGAGTAACATCATCATAAATAGGAAGGGATCGCTTAAGAAACTTACACAGTACTAGGACAAATAAATCTCCATCATTGGAATGATTTACAGCACGAGTATTAAAAGAGTTGGCACCAGAAATTACAATCTTTCCAAAAACAAATAAATACTAGTCGTAAGTTCTTATTGGCAGGTAAAGGGACGCAGGACTGGAAATTAACTTTGGTCACTCCCATTAACAAAATCGGAAGCAAAAATATCCTGGAAATGCAATACCAACCAATGCTATTATCATCCTTATCTTGCTAAATTCTTGCGCACATTAATGCAGCTGGGTGGTTAGTTTTTCATAAGCCATCTCCATGGGTTCTGAATGATAAACTCTTATAAACAAAACTTGGCTTATTCGCCAACTACAATCCTCAGATCGGGAGAATCAAGAAAACAAGCATATGCCATTTTCTTAGATTTCAATAATGCATTTGATCATAGACTACACGATAAGCTTGCTTACAAACTGAAACCAAGTGGAAATAATGAAAAATTGAATTGGTGTAACTATTTTCCCTTTGAGCGCAAACAGAAAATTTATGATATAGTTATTTCAGGTCATGTGGATGTATTCTCTGGCGCCCCGAAAGTTAGTTAGACCACCCCAAATCTTTTCCTTTACATCACTGGCATTAATAGTAAAATTAATCACAGACAATATGGTCATCAACCGCGCCGTGAGCAATAAATCCAAATATAAAATTCTTCCTTTTGATCTTAACAGAATTATTGTGTGGGGAACGGGGTCTCAAATTATTTTGAAAATTTTAGAGCGAAGAATGTTTGGGAATAGAAACCCATGAACCATAACCCATCTACATACTTGCAGGGGTGTAAATATGATAATCTGAAGAAATAACATGCCTCGGAGTCACTTTAACATCAGACTCTCTAACTCTAACATGGAGCAAGTAGGTTAGAACCATTTTGCCTGGCTGCATCGAAGAAACTTGGGTTCATTAAGCGTATGGTGGAGAATATTCTAATTATAAAGTTAAGGGGATGTGTTAATTCGCGCCAGTTAGACCTCATCTTGAGTACGCTTCGAGAATTTGGGACCCTGCTCAGAAGAAGATAATCTTGGAATTAAACAGGAAGCAGAGGAAAGCACCCCGTCTCGTGAATAATCGCTATAAATAAACAGATACCGTCACATTGTAATTGTAGAGCCTCGCCGCTGAACCACTTGAAGTACGAAGAAGTTATGCAAGTCTTGAACTTTTAGAATTACACATACCGTTCGATTTTTTCTCTGGAACAGAAAGAATAATTTTACCTCCACATTAAATTAGTAGACAAGAACTCGACGGGAATTTGAAAGATTTTTACTTTCGAACAGTTAGACATAAGGACTCATTTTTCTTGCAAAATTAGTGACTACAACAGTAGGAAACTGAGAATTGAGAAAATATGCAGATGAAATAATGCGGAATGATTTCATGATTAATTGTACACTTTGCTCAAATAATATGGAATGGGAAAAACATAGACTACAAATATTCGAATGATGTTTGGGTAAGAAATAATGGTATGATTTTAGATTGTGCTGTAAGTGGATGTGAAAAAGATGTTTTTTTATTAATGGTAATCTACCGGTTAAGGTAGGTCTCTTATGGACACACCCATAGAGGAGCCCTATCTTCACTTCTGAATACTTTCTGCCTCCCTTG
>LYUA01000889.1:106748-121048 GCA_002093875.1 Calopteryx splendens | reverse complement strand
TCTATGGGTGATACCCAGAGCAGAATAAATATATATTCTATTCTATTCTAACCTGATGTGTGAATATCACACGCCGTTACGCCTGGTACTGGGTGAGTTCTACCCTCACCTACCAAACCGACCCTCGGGTTCGTTATTTCATTATTTGGGCTTAATACTGAGTGAGCTCACTTCCTTCCAAACCAACCCCAAATTACAACCTACATGTCAATTACTGTGATTCGATTAACATTTTATACTCCCCGTGTGACAAAATGAACTAATAGTTGTATTTACAATTTTTTTTCAATTTCGCATCTGCGTTCTGTTGCGTTTATTTCTGATCCATTATAAATTTTATCATATCATTGTCATCATGCACTAACTTCAGATTATCATTTATGAAATCAATTGAAATTCGATATGTGCTGATTTAATATTTATATTGAGTTAATATCCGTTTAGCAACCACCGCCTAGGGTCTACTCCCGAACGGCCTATTCGTTAAAGAGATAGGGAACCCGGACGTAGACGGTAACATTGTCATGCCTTGACCACAAGTACATGCAGGACCGAGGTCTAGGGGAGAGATGAGGAAACACGAGGCATATGTGAGTTTATAAATGGGGACGGAGACATCTCGTAGGATATTCATCACGGAAACCGACCCCGAGGAAGCGCATCTTGAACTAAGAGCGGTGATCGATTTTTTCTCGCTCTTTCTCTGATCTCGGTAACATTTTAAATCGAAATACATATTTGTAATGATGTATGAATTTGTATGAGAATTATCATAGCTATATATAATCACATAGATCCATATTTAGCACATGCAATATATACATTACCGTTAGTTTTGCTCAATATCCTTTATGTATATAGTCCAATGTTGAGAAAAGGCAATATTTGACTTTTCTTTTCGATTAGTACGCATAATTGCCAGGATGAAGTATTCTGTCCGTTCTCTCTCATGGTTATCATTTATTTGCGAAGAAAAAGTTTCCATTTTGATGTAAATGAATTAATAAACGAGTGTAGAATAACGTACATATGGAATTTTCCTGGATATTCGGGTAAGTAGCAATTAGATTACATAACGGTTAGGCATAAATAAGGAAAAGCGCTATCAATGTACACAGTCATCTTGGAGCGAATGCTGGAGGGGAGAGAAGGAGAACTAGAAAGCAGTGAAAGGATTCTGAGTTAGAACAAGAGGATGGGTACAGTAAAGGAAAGCTTGGAGCAGCTCGAAGAAGGGATAGCAGATGCTGGAATCGTAGATTGGCATTAAAAAATATAAAAGAGGCCCCTTCTCGAGGCACAAATTCTAATGGCAGGCTATATGTTGTTTTGTTACTTCTAGGCTTTTGTTTCCGACTGCAAATGGACTTCCCTTCAAATTTATGCTATCCTTCGCTGTGTTATTTCCCCGGTTAATCTCTCCTTGCTGCTAATCTTTATTGATTTTGGTTTTTATGCAGAATATTTTATCCTTGTTACGTTTGCTATGGTAAAAAAATCGGTATGCAAATCATAGCCTGTGAGACTTATTCCTTTACTTATGATTCCAAGACCCAAGTTAAGTACAGGAAAAAAATAAAGATAGGTACTGCTTCTGCTTCACAAATGAAAATTTTATCATGACATGCTCTCTGACAACTCCAATATAACACTACGATCAATATTTGTCGCGGAAATTATTATTTTCGAAAATGGAAATCTATTGTATCTCTTGGCATAAAGGAGAATGATTTACGTTAACTTTGTTTTCATTTGGTCATTAAGGCTTATCGTTTCGCAAATTTCTTTTTTTAAATAAATGACTATCGCCTCTCAATTTAATAATTCCAAATTGTATTATTGGCTTAATTTTGTTTCTAGAGTGTTCAATTTATCAGGAGTAATATTACAAGCTATGATTTCGACAAGCTTGCATTCTTGATCATTATTGTTGTGCTGGAATTTGTTGAATTCAACGTTCTTCACGAGAAACCTTGAGCAGAGTTCTCATTCTTTCTATCGTACAGCACAAAAGTTGTACACTGACAGATTCGCTACATATAATGCCCCAATTCTTTAACATTTCACATCCCTTATATATATATATTTTATGTAGTCTAATTTTGAGGAATTTTACGCATAGCATTGAATTAATGGACATTTTTACCGCGTTTCGTCCAAGGTAAATAGGAAAAAGGAAAAAATATTAGTAGGGGCTAATTTCACGAATGCTATGTTAAAGAGTTATTTGTGAGTACACCTGGAAAAATATTTCCTTAGTGGGGAATCACGAAGATCCTTTAAATATCATTTCCACGAATGAGTGGAAATGACGAATTTGATATACCTATTCAGAATTTTCTTCGCGCACCCCGTAGTATCTGTGAAACACTCATTTTCTTCTTTTCAAGGAACAGAGGTCATACATACGTTGGTGTGTTGAAAATATTTTTAACGAGTATGATGAAATCTTCTCTTCTCCATAAAGAATTTTATTTGTCCGCTGCTTTTTGACATTTTATTTGCATTTTTTTCCTATGCATAATTTGATACACTCCGTGACACACTTTTAGAATTCAAGAAGGGAATCCACCAGGATTAAGAGAATTTTCGAGAAAGAAACTCCAATGGGTTCTTTTAGTGCCATCCCATTATTCAAAACTTCACGCAGAAAATCCCTCTCATTCAATATTAGACTGCAATGCCGTAGATTTGTTTATAACTACAAAGCATGGGAATTTGTGTCTCTTCTAAATTCTGATAAATCTTTGTAATCTTTGAAAATTCGTCTGAAAGGGAAGAATTTTAAATGGTATTTTAATGTATCTCAGGTCCTAAAGATAAATATTTTTAAACCATCCCAAGGGCGGTACGCCACATAAATTTACCAAACAGCCATCACCGAGGAATAACATAATATTGAAGTCAATTGTGAAAACAGGCAGACATTATGAACCTGCAATGGTTAGTATCAGTAATAAATAATACTTGCAATATTATAGTCCCTGGTTTTTAGAATTTGATGTTAGGGGATAAGTAGTGAATAGATATTCGAGATAGATTTTAATGATATCGACCGTCATTAGTTTGCGTGCTTTGATTAGTCACCAAGCATAAGTTAAGAATTAGAATTGGTAAATTCTACTGCGACATTCCCTATTGCGAAATTAATCAATCATTAAATAATAAAATAATTAACGAGCAAACATTATTGTATCGGTATTTATTAATCAAATATTTCCTTTTCCTCATAAACATTGAGTATAGTGAAATGGATTGACTTATTACTGCGAGTAAAGTTTTATATTGAAAATCAGTTAAACGAGTGAATTTAATGCATCAAATAATCGATGCTTGGGTTAAACTTGGTAGCTTTGATTCAAATGTCACAAAAAAGATTAACCAGGTAACTCATTTATTGAAACCAAAGGATAGAAGTTATCAAATGGGGATTTTATGATGGCAATGTTTTGGAAAAATACTCCGGAAAATGAAGTCAAATAATACATTTTGTAAATGAAATTGTAATAAGGTTAAAAAATTAAACTTTCAAATGTTGGTTTGTGTGGCTTTTTTCTCAAAACGCGATGTCGATAGCTTTGCATTCTCTATAATTGTATCATTTTTTTCCAATATCTTCCT
The DNA here is from genome assembly GCA_002093875.1 of Calopteryx splendens. Lineage (NCBI taxonomy): Eukaryota > Metazoa > Arthropoda > Insecta > Odonata > Calopterygidae > Calopteryx > Calopteryx splendens. Next base: position 117,427 of record LYUA01000889.1, on the reverse strand, counting down.
GTAAAGGCATTTGTTAAAACAAAATGGAAAGAAAAAATATGTATTGATCAAAATAATTTCACATGTTAGTTATAGGACGGAGCTTCGAATGATGCGTATTTCCACATATTCTTCTCAAAATTCAGAATAAACATTTCATCCATTCAGCTACTCTATCCACATTAATGAACTGAATAAACTTACGAATGAATCGACTGGATAAATGGTAACAACATTTTAGAGAGTGTCTTCTTTTTCCACCGTTTTCGAACAATAGTTTCCATTTCAATTGGATTCCAACGAAAACGTGCTCCGAGAGGAAATCTGAATATTTCCGCGAGTGGCGAAAAAAACACGGTCTTTCCTCCTGTGAGGTCTACAAAAGGCTTTTATTCACGAGACCGTTCACTTTTTAAGAAAATCGAATTCCCTCCAATTGTCATCTTCATACCATGGGAAGTGTCGTGAGTTCTTTCATTGTCTCTTGAAATGAAAGAAATGAAAAACGTGGGTGGAAAAACCAAGAATTTTAAACGAGTTTTATGTCCAGTTTAGTGTGGTGGTAATTCTGACGCGCATCATTCTCACGCGTCATCATCCAAAAGCTATATTGTCTTTTAAAGCCATAAAAATGATCGTGAGAAAGCTCGCGTGCATCACCCAACGGTATGGACCGTGGACCGGAATACGAGGCCTCCTTATCGCCCGGCTAATGTTTATTTCCCTGCGTCCAGGTGGAATCTTGCTTTTACGTGAGTTACAACGGCACAAGGCCGTTCCGTGTCTCCTCATTACTGAGATGACACCACTCAGGGGCCTCTTTCCCTGTCCGCAGAAACTTGAGAACCTGCAGCGGAAAGGTTGCAATTATGTTTTATTCATTTTTTCCCTGTTGCTACGAGCTTTCCTGTCGAGAAACGGGGAATGCGGCAACGGAGGCTCTACTTTTATTCCCGTTCTAAGATGCAAGTAGAAAGACCCTTTTGTGCATATATTATGTGTGTGACAGTAAACAATTTCGTTTAGGATCATAACTATATCAAATACTTAAATCTAGACACGCGGAAGTAATTCAGTGTTATAGGAAGATGAGTATTCTTGTCGTTTTTAAAGGAGCCTTAGGGAGGAAAAGGTATTGAAGTTCAAATGCATTCTAAAAATAGATTGGTAATACGACTGACTTGATTTAAGTCTCAGTAAGTCGAAAATGCTTATGTAATCACTGAGTTTCAGATCGTCGAGCTAGTTGGTACTTGCACAAGATATTTTTATGCAGTTTAAATTTTAATTTCAAAAATGCAAAAATGTATTTAAATATTGACCATTCATCCTAAACGAAGAATTCTAATGGGAAATAAAAACTACTTCTTTAAAGCAGGGTAGCCAGAAATAATTTATATACATGACTGCGCCACAAAATTTTCATTAATTACTGTTCAATCATCTGGTCGTAAAACTCACAACTCTGTAACAACACCAGTCATGTAGTATCTTAGTCAGCGGACTGTTACACCATTGGCCAGGGGATTCCGGGTTCAAATCTCGGTTTATGCCTTCCAACAACCATATCTAAAATTCCAAGCGGTTCAATTTTCTGGTAACAATATTTCGTCGGAAAACTTTTAGTTGGGGTGACCTCTACCCTTAGCTGCGAGAACTACCCTTCGGATATATTTTTAGTGGTTATTTTTATTCGATAAATGCATGAAAAAATCGTTATTCATCAGTGATTTCCTAGTAACGATAGAAATATAATACCGTATTTATTGCACTGCAACTGATGCCTCCAATTCTGCTATCCGCGAGCCTTATGTGTCTAGCGTAGCGAGCCTAATGTGTCCTGATAAAAAATGTTTTAATTCATAATTTATTTACCGATATAAAACATGCCTTTGGGCTTTGGCCTACCTATGTTTTTAGTAGACGTGTTATTCCTTCATCTCACACAGTAGGTAGACTCCTACATGGCCTGTTAAACCACTTTGTTTTGATCATATGGAACGGCATGACGCTTTTCACTAAGTCTCAGGTTACACAAAATGAATTAACATTACGTAAGCATTCATGTCGACTGAATGTGACTCTGGATGAAATTTGACATGGCCTACATATGGTGACAGACTCATTCTAAACAGCGTGATGCTAACGGGATCAAGGGCTTAGCCAAGGATCAAGCGTGGAATGAGAAATATTGTGAGATAACAACGTGGGGACAGCTTGTAACTTCAAGGAGAAGACATATGGCCTAATTTAAAGAATTTATGCAACTTCCTCAATTATTTCGCCTCCAAAAGTCTAGCCACATCATGGGCAGCAATCAGTGATCACTCTTCTCCCGCTGAATATGCCGTCAAACGAGAGTGGCTAGAATTTGTCTCTTAATGAAAAACTCATATCTCGTAAGTTTCAAGTAGCGCCATTCCATTAAGCATTATATTTTTTTTAAACTAAATGGAGTCATATCACATAAGGGAAATACAAAACTGTGACTGCTGAACTTATGCCGAACCACAGGGAGAATGAATTCACCCTTAATCCTAAATGTGTGAATTCCACACGCATTAGAGCTAATTTTTTTCCCAGAACTTACACCCTATTTTCCAACTAGCAGTTTTCCTTTTCCTCGAAGAAAATCAAGTAATTTTAATTAATAATTATATGTACGAAGAAAATATTGAAGCTATATTCTCTTGAAAATATTCCAAATATATTAAATACCAAAATATCTCCGGAAGTCACATACTTTCTTTTTCGGTGCCCGTGAGGCGCGTCTCCGTATTTTTTTCCAGTTCAGTTTGGAAAGCAACCAGCATCAAGACAGGTAACAAGCCATAATGAGCGTAATAACTGAATAAGCGGGAGAGGTAGAGATGACGTCAAGTTACGGGCGAGACGTCAAACCGAGATAAATTCAGCTAGGCAAGTCGTGAGTATTTAAATCACTGATTCGGGATGTATTCCAACTCGTCCCTGATGCCTCCCTTACCATTCCACACGAGCACGCCAAAATACTTTATTTCGGTAATCCATTTTAACACATTGAACCGTCAGTATTTTTAAAGTTTACGAGACGTGAATCAATTTCAATACAAATTGCCTCTTTGATTGAAGTGGTGCGCTCGGCGCTGGAAACGCGAGGCTTTATAAAAGCAATCGGCCACGCGCAACTCCCTCCAAACCCCCGCTCCAATTTGACGCCGTGGGATTGAGAAACTTGGGTGCGATATTGCGTGAAATCTCTAGGAAAGGCTCGGAAAAAGCTTTTGAGTGGCTCCTCTCGGGGTTTCCATTAATCCTCCGGGCGAAATAACGGTACCGTTAACGAAATCGGCATTTTCATTCGTAAGGCTCACGCTCATCAAATTCATCTCTCTTATTTCATTTTATGAGGCATCCCGATTCACAAGGATTTTTGCTTGGTTTGGCAGCATTTGGCTTCATGCGTTCCGCTTCGTAATCACCCCTTTACGGATTTCGTTTTTTAAAGCTGAAAGTTGTTTTAAGATTTGAATTGACCAAAACCGCGGGAATGGCTGTGGTTTCGTTTGTAAATTTTAATTGCTGGCGCCCTGTTATTTACTTCATGTGCCACCGATTTGTGCTAAAAATGTATAAGAAAACCGTAGTTTGAATCACACCAATGTAAAATTCACATCATATGTTAAACTCTTCCAAGCATTTCTCGATGCCTAATTCCATTCAGATTATTTTCCAAGTAACGAGAGGTTGAAGAAACTAAGATTTAGATAAAGGTCATTTCATACGACCAAACGAATAGTAGATCAGATTTATCATCGGTCAATCATCTGAGTTTATAGTTATTATTTCGATTGATGTGGCACATCAACAATGCTTTACACACGCTTTATGAAGAGATATTACCAGCCATTAAATTTCTGTACTCCAATTCACTCTCCATTTCCTCCCCCACATGCAGATAATCCAAGTGAGATGTGGCGCAATTTCCCTTGTCCATTAGAGTAGGTACTTTCCCAGACGGCTGAGTTTAAACTCCCAGGCGTACGCTACCTAAAATTGAATCGTAGAGAGGCCGTGAAAAACATTGAATACCTAATTGTGTTTTCACTACCCAAATCGATTTTTAATATTTATCGAAAATTTTAAGTTCCTAGCTTACTGGTTTTTGTATGCATTACGGGTAATTTTTCATTAATGTTAATATTTTTTATGAAATTAGAGTTACAGGTTTTATTCATTACCTATAGGGCACGTAAACAAGTATATTCACGCTTATTCAATTACGTAAGTTATATACAAAACTGGCTAAAATCTGTCGTTGCAATAGTAGAATTCACTTCCTCCGTTTCTTTTTTTTGCGTTTTTTTCAAATTTCCGTCTCCTCTTCTGCCATAACTCACTCAATGGTACCAATCCAACAGCAAGAGATAAAGTTTTTATATTCATGTTGTTCGGTGGAACTTTACATTTACTGTTATTGCATGCTGATTAAGTAAGTTGGACGTATTCATTAGGCAATTAAGTTCTTTATTCTGGTTTGGAGGAATTATAATTTCGAGCTCATTGGATTAAAAACGGAAAATGGAATCAAAATATATTTAAATCATTCCACGAAAATGGAGGCATCGGGAACCATCCTAGAAAAAACTCGAAAGCACATAAGTCTGGTGAAGAATGACTACAAATGTTATCCCAGATAGAGCCCCTGCATTTTGCTTCAAAACCAACCCTTCTAGCTGACGACACATTTTGTCCTCAGTAATTTCCATCCCCAGATATATCGGTTTCGTATCGCACGACTGGGGAACATGAGTTATTTTCTGGCGTATAATTTAGGTGATTCAGTTGCACAAGCTGTTGGTATCCAATAGCATTCGGTGAAACCGTAAATATACGTAAGAAATCGATTCAGTTACTGGTGTGTGTAGCTTTAGTGAAAAGAATAAGCGCTTATGGCTACCCCTCAAACCATGTCCGTTGCAGGCAATTTCTCTACTCTAGCCTTTTCTTTCTTTGCAAAAGACATTTTAGGGAAAGCACTTCATTCTTTGGAAGACTACCAAAAAAAATGTCACTTATTAAAGTTATTTCACGTTAGAACACTACCGTATCACTATTTATTGCATGCGTCGCATGCGACACCGGTCGGCGCCTTAGTAAATCCCATTTGAGAGTAATTTTCTAAATTAATAATTGATAGTTCGTAATTTTTAAGAAATTTCGTACCAATGTAAGTATAGGTTAGGAAATTTTCTTGATATAATAAATTATAACAAAACCATAGGTTTAATAAAAATGATTACTGGTTAGTATTTATTATAAAACCTTATGATGTATTGATGAATTATTTGCCCTGAAAAAGGTATTAAATTATTTTTAGAGCTGTGGTCCTCAGAATATGACAAAAGCAAAAGAATCTTGTAGCTATATGAATTTTAATAACGATTATTTTCATTGAATCCGGTGTATGACGCATAAAATTTTACCAAGGGCGATTTGGTGAACTCCAAGGCTCGTGGCTCTCAATGGATCAGAAAACTCTTTCTGCGATGAAGTTACAGTATATCATCACAATTATCGAGTAATGATCTTTAATATTTATTCGTTTTATCAATTAAATTTTTATTTATATTTTAAATTAAATCCTACTTCGGAACAAACATGTGTTTGTGCTTAAATGTAGGTCTTTAATAATCAATGAAATCATAGTTTCGTACGTAGTCTTGGGTGATAATAAGTGGCTTAGTATTTTTAAACTTATTGAAGAATTAATTTATTGAAAATAAAATAATTGTCCAAGAAATTATTTCCTTAAACAATTTAATTCTTCATGATCTTAACTCTCACTCATAGACTTGAATTCCTACTCATGTACCTCGTTTATCTTCACATTAACCATCCATATATTAGGCCTTAAATATTCATTTCAAGTTACTCCTTAACTATATTCTACCTTAAATTTATGACTTTTGTTTCGTTACATCGATGACACTTAACATGACGAAAACCTGAAATTGAAAAACCAAGCATATTTATCCAATTTTTGTGGCACTTTCAGGTATAGGAGAGAATTTTATCAATTTTATTGGATATTCCAGATATGAACATTTTCTCTTACGCCCGCTATCACAAATGTTACTGATTAACATAGGAAGGGAGCATTTCCAATTGAAAGTCAAAGATGCCATTTAAGTCTAAGAATTAAAATAGTACTGATCTAGTCTCAAAATGCATCAAACTCCTTCTCCCATTAACTCTCTCCATTCCCATCTCCTGCATTGTTACTGCACAGCGTCACATTTTAAATTATGCTCATTCCCCAGTCATAGCGTCACACTGAAGAGCGGTGTAATTAGCCGGAGCGCGCCGCAAAAGGTCCCCTAATGTTTCCAGAATTTACTCGAAGGTGACATTCATAAATAAAGTCTCGCTATTTTAGGCTCTTCACAAAATGGATGAAACTTCTTTGGTTCTTCTATTTCTGATCCACGATTCCCGCAAGATATTTGTATATCCCCCTTTCGCAAATGGCAGGATAAACAAACATAAAAATTCCTCTCTGAAAAATTTACGGGCGAAGATGGGGAAGGGAAAAAATTCTAACCTAATCCCGCAATAACGAGTCAAATTTTTCGTCCGCCACAAAGTTAAAAAAATCCAGAATCCGTCCCTCAAATCATTGAAGAGTGGTGGTGAATGGTTTTGTTCGTTACGAGTAACAACTCGCACCAAAACTTTCGTTTAACGTTAGTTATGGGCGGCGTTATAGCCTCGTACTGGGAACAAATCCATCGCTAGGGATTTTGTGTCGTGCATGGTTTGATCTAGTCTATAACGGTAGCGACTTCAGCTTAACCTGATCTCTCTCAAATGGGTTTGAAAGGGCCTCGACGAAAATTTAACCATGAGGCCAGGAGATGACTTTCTCTCCTTCCCTCTTACCACCCCACCCCATCAGGACATGAGCCCACCCACGCCCCCTCCCCCCCTTCCATTTCTGCTTTCGGAAAGGAACGGTTCATCCTCAAAGGAACGTGAGACTTGATTTATTTTTCATCCTCGTAACCCAGACCGGCGCACTGAAGAGCCCGCCTGTCTTTGAAAACTATCTCGGAGGACACGAATAACGTCCGCCAATCGGAGTGGAATTATGAGGAGGGAAGCGGTGAGGGGTGGTGAAGGGATGGTGGGAGAGGGGGATTCGGAGAGAAGGAGAGGCAAACGGTGTATCTGAAACACGTGGAATGAATTTCACTTTTTTTTAAGGAGGAAAAGTGAATAAACGAAGACGCAGAAACAATGCGAACGTGAAATGTTAATGAATAGGGTGTAAAGAAGGCACGCGGGGAAGAAAAAGGGAAAAGAGAATGGCAAAGGGTGTAAGGGTATCAGCGAGAGAAAGAAAGGGATATAAATACACCAGGGTGATGGAGTAGCGTAAGGCAATGGGGGAAGAATCACGGGGGTGTTTCGGAGCAGAATTCAGGGGCGGAGGCGGGAAGGAGAAGATAAGGTTGTGGAGATATTGGAAGCGAGGGTAAAACTGTGGCCTTGGAGAAAGTCTAGCCCCTAGAATAATTGGACAAGATTAAGGAAACTCAGGATTTGTAGGAAAAGAAAACGATTTAATTAAGAACTCCTGAAACAGGATAGAGCCCAAAATATCCAAAGAGCATTGTTAAGATCAACCCTTTGACAGCATACCCCCTTCAAAATTTTCACCCTTAACTTTAGATTTTTTAATTTACTTGTACTCCGCGTAATTTCTAGCGTTTCGCTGACGCTCAGCTGTATAACGTTTTTATATATGTTGCATTCCTTGACGAATTATAGTGGTAATACAGTCGACGTTGTTCAGTATAAGGGTATAGTTTGATGATTTTATCAAGAGTGAACAAAGGTTAGCTACCTTTAACACAAAGAACATTAATTCGAATGGCCTAACCAATTTTCTACCAAGGTGTACTGTTCACAAAGACTGCCATTTTTTTGCATTCCTTCGAGAATGATTCAGATAACGCAACAAGGAAGTATAGGCTTTTTAATAGCTAAGAAATACCAAAAAAACTTTTCATGGATAATGCATGTCTATAAATAGGTAAGATGTAAATGTGGAGGAGCTCTTTTCATTTTACTTTAAATTATTGATAATTTATTTCAATATTCTATGTGAAGTGCGATGATGATTTCATGTGTCTTAGGCTGTCGGTACGGGTCGAATAAGTCATCCAAAAATCCTCGTGTTACTACGAGCGTCAGGATCATTAGGCCGCCGAACCGGGGATCGCTGAATAAAGTAAGTAGGTTATTTTATGAATATAATTTCTTAAAGTTCGCTGAAGTTTACTCTAAACCAGTCACCTGAAAAATATGTAATAATTTTCAAGAAAGACTCGTATTAGGTGTTACCGAATGAACTGTAAAGAGATTGGGATTACAGTTGAATCAAGTTATCCCCCGAGGTGGTCTTTCGAGAAGGAGAACAAAATTCGAAAAAAACTAAATAAATGAAACATACTAATGTTGGTGAAGAATAATTTATAACTGCCGGCGAGGTGTGGTGAAGGAACAACGAAAGGTTTTTGAGGAGGGGTAGCTATGCACTGATTAAGGGTAGACGGAGACGTGATATGAGGAGAGGTGAGAATGACCTTGGTAGAAGGATGATTTGTGGCATGAGGTTGTATAAGGCAGATAAAAGAGGGAATCACTGTTGGGCGACGTACTTTGAACGTGATTGGCACCATAAGGTGTTCACTCATATTTCACCACTCCCTTTAAAAAAATCTTTCTCATCCACCTACTCCCTTTAAAAAAACGGCAGTGGTTTATTTTGGTGCACACCGATGAAAGAGGGGGGGCATGGTTTGCGCTAGATTATACGACAAATCTTCTTGGGAAAATATCTGTTCCAATATGAGGAATTAAGAAGACTTAAAACACATCAAAGATTATTTTTTTATTAGGAAATTGCGAGTAAATAGAGTGAATTTCTTTGTCACTGATGACCAGTAAACTAATTTTTATTGCGTATTTTATGTGGACTTTATTACTAAGTTGGAAGTATCGTGATGACTCATACTTATCACGCTGTTCTCCTTACGGGGTGGAAAAAGCAATAGAAAGGAAGATTTTTCTATTCTGCTTTTATCTTTTTTGTGAGTCAACTCACTAATCTTTAAACTAAACCAAACGGGTGTAGCTCAGTTTTTCCATTGGTCTTCTATTACCGTTGTATTCAATATATATTCTTTCAAGGCCATCTATTCCTTTTCCTATTTTCTGTTATTTTTTCCAAGAAACACTCGACATGTACTTAATACTCACAGCATGTCTTCGATCTTTTCACCTGCCTTAACTATCAAAATAAGGTTTTCCTGGAATAATGTGGGAGTATAAAACTTTCATATTTTGTGTCTTTGGTAAACATTCAACTTATATATCCTCCTGATACTTCCAACATAACTAACTCCCTTTCGGCGTACGCGCGGCCTTTTAATATCCTTGCCTATCCTTCCATATTTCACATAAAGATGTCAAGATATACACCATCATGTGGCTGGTCAAATATTTGGATATGAACACTTCCTATGCAATAATCTGCACGCGTATTGTTTTTCAATGTGGCTCATAAGAGTGTCATCACAGACCAAAAATCTCGTAATTCTCAGTGAATTAGGACATAATTAAAAAATTCTCTCAATAAAAAAACACGCCTTGTGGATGTGGAAATGATTTGTATGAGTTCGGCTAAATCGGCCATAAGCCTGTATACATAATTTCAAATAATATACTTGGAGTTAATAATGCTTACGATAAGGTATTGAATGAAATTGCTAATTTAAGGAAAATGACGAAGCCCAAGTCCTTCTTTTGACAAGCGTGGTGCGTAAACTTCAAAGCTTGTGAACAAGTACAACGCGGTTAAGGATGAAACGACTGGGAAATTGACAGTGGAAGGTTTTAATGGATGGATGTAGAAGCTGTTTATTCCTCAAACCGCTGAATGGAACCACGATTCCCACACGGGTCCTACTAGGCCCATTTGAGGGATCCAGAAATCTTTCCGAAGGTTAATGGACATTTCCTGTCCGCAGTGTGAAGGGAAGAAAAAGTGACCAAGCGCGTATTCGTCATAATTGGAATCAATCCGCTTTTTATCGAGGTTATCCGGGCGTGGCGTATTTTCCATGTGAACAGCGGCAGGGTCCGGATATTTTCTTGGGGTATCACAGACTTAAAGGTCAGCATTCCCCTTCATGAATCTAGGCTACGAGAGGATTCCGAATAATTTATAGTTTCTGGTCTTCCAATTACCTTCCATAATGTGTGCTTAGGCTGAAAGTACGCAAAAACACCAAAGGGAAGATGAAATCCATACCAAATCTCTGAGTTGATCTACATCTACGAGGTACACTGCAAGACGTCTGAAAGGTGTGTGGCAGGGGCTGTTTAGGACACCAACCTTTCCTAATATTATATCATGATGGAATTATATATGATTTACTAATAGTTGTCAATCGCATCTAATGTTGTACTATTATTTGTAATCTTGTGGTCGCGACTGTTTCGAGGAATGAATGAATTCATAAATCTATAACAACGTATATCCCTCTCATTTTTTCAATGTGGTCAGACGTTCAAATATATTTTGACGTCCTAATAATTTTCTTTTAACTGAAGCAAATTCCCCTGTATCCCGTCTCTACAGGCGAAGCCTC
>LYUA01000889.1:82404-97739 GCA_002093875.1 Calopteryx splendens | reverse complement strand
ATAATGATAAAATTCCACCACATCACGCCTGATACTTCTCTCTTCGAACACAGAATTAGCCTGGCATGCTTAACAATATTATTATTATAGGTAATATGTTTTGAAGTAGCCAAGCTGCATCATAACAACAGAAATACAATTCAGTTAAAGGGAAGAGTTACTAGGTTTCTCACTTTACGTGGCTGAATTTATTTTCCCTTAGCTTTGAAAATAATAAATATTAAGATAATAAATTCCATAACCAGGGAAAAACAAAAAAGATCCCTAAACCTACTATTACTATCTGACCATATAACCTGCATGCTCAGAAAACCTGTGAGTTTTTTTCTAAATTTCTTTTTATGTGAAATTAGTCATGAGAGCCCGCAGTGAGTTAACGGATATATTTTATTAACAAGTGTAACGATGAAATTATATTTTATTCCTTACGGAATAATGAATTCAATTGTTTTTATTACCATCTACACCGACAGCAATTCACCATTGCATTACACGAGCAGCTTAAAACTTCAAAAATCACATTATTGGCACTTTTGTTGATCGAAAGCGAATGGCTTCTACCAAATATCCTACTCGATCCATAGCTGTAACTGCATATAAAGTGTACATGCTGATATTTCTTTCCTTAAAAAACGTTTCATCAAAAAAATGTTCAAGAGTTATTTTTCGTAAATGGCAAACTAAGCCAAGTCTCTTAAAAATCAGCAAATAATAATTTAATTTTTACCCTAGCGTGCATGCATTGAAATGATGCTTGAATGTTTCCCTCGGTATAATAGGCGTAAATATTAAAAAATTAAGCCTAGTTATCTATTTTAACGTGCTAAGTCATGATACATCATTAGGCTAGCGGAGGGCAACATTTTAGTTGCTCAGCTTCAGAAGCATCAAAATTGCAATAAAATGGGAAAATATGTTCGTTATGCTGAAAATAGAACAAAAAGTAATGAGCATTAAGAAGTAAGGAAAAAATCGAATTAAAATTATTTTTTAGCATAACAAACAATAATCATCACAGTAATCAACTCGAAGGTCAGTTTGGTAGGTGAGTGTAGAGCTCACCGAGTACTAAGCCCAACGGTGTGTGGCAGTCACACATCAGGGTAGGGGTGCCACTGCCTTTCCCTGTAGCGACTGTATTTCCCAGGATTACCTGATATCCGAAAATGGTACAAAGGTTGGATAAAGCAGAGGGTGCCAAGATTCAAGAGATGTCAAACGGAATCGAAGCCAGGCCCTCCGGCCAGTAGGCCAGCGTTCTAATCATTGGACTAACACGCCCCTAGAAACAGTAACATGTTTTCAAATTATTGGCAATCTCAAAAAGCAAACTTTAAATAAGGAATGAGTATTTATCGATTAGGTACCATACAATATAAACTGCAACTTAGATATTATTATAATATGCATTTTATATCCAATCCGACAATGTGGCAGCCATTAATTTATATTCAGATGCTATGTGAAACATATTCAAGTAACGTCTTGTTTTGAATTTTTGAGCTTATGATATATCCTTGTTATCTATTTTTTCATCTTGAAACTTGGAATGATATATGGACTATAAAGGTAATGCGCGAAAATGATATCCGGCAATCCATCATGACTTGCCAGCATTTTTTATATATCGACGCTTGTCCCACTCATGCCTTAAGTTACATTTTCAGAAAAATACTTTGTTGAGACCCCAGAAAATAAATGGGCCTATCTCACGATTATCAACTCTTAGCTAAGCTCAGTTAGCACGGCAAAACACATTATAATCAAAGCTAGGCAAAAAAAACACCTCCACACGATTAAATCCTGGAACATTAATACAACAGAACAGACACAGAAGAGCACCAATACATTTGTATGTAGTCCAAAGAGATATCAATTCTAAAATCATCGATTTGGTGTTGATTCTGAAAAAATTGGACAAGCGTCACCCAATCGCTCGAAGGCCCACTCTCAGGCACTAATCCTTTCTTCTAAACTCTGATCACACTTAATATAACTTAAAAATATGCACTGAATACACGCTCCCATCACATACGCACACATACAACTGGTTCGGATTAATTGGAAAGGTTTAAATAGTTATGGAGTAGGTCTAGGATTTTCTAGACCTACTCCATGTCTAGGAGGGAACTCTTTCAGTACCAATTGCTATTCCCAATTTGTTGAAACATTCCATTGGTTCCAAAGCAATGCTAAACCTTTGTAGCCTTTTACAAATCAAATTAAAGTTACGACACAGGTTTTCATTAATTCATCTGAAGAAGAGTGTCTGTGAACCCAATCATTAGATTTCCAACTGGATCCATTATATTGTTCTACCGTAATTGATAACTCAGGCTCTCGTATTCTTATTTTGGGAACGCACTCAGCATCTCAACCATAGATCATTAAATTGTGGAAACTACAAAGTGTTTTTTTTCACTATGGATTCCATAATTTCCACGTAGTCAGGCCTGATACTATTAAGTTTATTCCTAGACCATGGGTTCGATTTTCACGTTAGGCATGTTTTAATGCGATTTCTGGTCAATGAACACCTGGGAAATCGGTACGAACAACGATGGCTTATCTGGTTTTTATGGTCCCTCCGTTTACCACCACATATGGTCGGTAGGTGAAAGGTATTATTGAGGTCAGATTAGTATGGTGGTGCATGCTTATCAGAAAAAAACTAGTAATGGAGGAAACTAAATGGTTGATCTTCAAAAAAATGCATACGTACTGTAGAAATGGATCAGATATGTACATTATTTAAACAAGCACCTCAAACAAGCGCTTACTCATGGACAGGAGCACGGTTAACACTTTTTCGGGAAGAGATAACTCCAATTGAATAAAAATTAAACTGAAGTCATTAACGAAATTTTAATGCTCTTAAGCCGGTAAAATTAGTATGCCTCAGCATAGTTTTAAGGTAAAATCAAGAATAGAATAATACATTGTAGTGAGATGAAAATTGAAATAGATTTTGTAATCACAGCAATCAAATGCCAAAATTAGGGCAAAAGCGCACAAATAATTTTTCGGAGTGTATGCAAGAGATACATTTTTCGTTTCTCTAATAACTCTTTACAAAAACTGTAATTCATCGTTTATATAAAAGTAACGGTCAATAACGTTTCTAATAATGCCTCCAAGGAATTCTGATGAATTCACGCATTAGATGTAGAGGTCCTGAAGGAGAGGCTAGGAGGTTGCAAGATAACAGCTAACATTTATCACGGCTGGGTGTTAAAATTCAAAACCAGCTGCCTAAACTCAGGACCGGCTGCAACTATCACGAACCTCTGTCCTATACTCACTGTCAAAATTAAAATTATATTACTCCTCATTTTCTATGATTTATTTTGCATAAAATTAAAACGGTAATTAAATTAATATATGCGACTTAGCAACTGACTATACGGCATAACAAAAATAGATAATACTAACTTCCGTGGCCAATGGATAGCACTCAATTTCCAAGACGGAACATTGATATTAGGTATGTAATTCTCAATTGTGATTTTCACAATCAGTTATCCATATAATTTAATTTCAACATTTTACTAATGATAAAAATATTGAAATATCGGTTTCGGGGTGTGTCGGTTTCGAATTTACCCGCATTCATTTGCATATATACAGAGTTTATTTTATTTTTATTTCTTTTGAAAGGAGTGATTTCATATCATCCTCACCGTTCATTAAACGTGTCCATTCATTCCAATCCTCCCCGAATTATTTGCTTCATTGCTATATTTTTAAACGGAATGATGTCCATAATTTACACAAGCAATGTTTAAAGAAATGTTTGCCATACACATAAATTTGGAGCTTAGCATTATAATTCCGAAATCAGGAGTTTGAGGAAAATTGATTAACCTATATTAAATGCTATTAATAAGTGGCTCTTAGAAATTATTAAGAAAATAATAGGGATTTTGAAGGCTTGATAGAAGAAAGGACGTTGTTCAAGCAGTAGGAGGGAGGAATATATGCATTTTGGACGACAGGAAGAGGTCATTAAATTATGAATAATGATCTAAAAGGTAAAGTTAGTATAGGGTGGAAGAATTAATTTAGGGGTTGGTAGCAATTTGTTATCTAGGTGATGCGTGATTTTAATCTCTATTTTTTTAAATTAAATATATCACATTCAAAGTTCTAATACTTTAAAAGCTATACACAAACTAGTTTTATGTTGCGCTATCGCCAGAATAAATACTAATTGTGAAGATGCAAGATTAAAATATAAATTAGTTGATTAATTAGTTGTGTTTCATTAACAATTGATTTTTTTTCTTAGTTGTTAGTAAAAAATTTAAATAGTGGGATTCTGATGCATTCCAAATGTCTTAGTAGACGTAGAAATGAAAAGAGAAACAAATATATTATTCAAATCATTTGAATTAACTGGTTTCGTTAAATTAAACATTAATATTTGTCAAACTAGAAAAACGCATAAAAGGCAATATTGTGTGGTGCTTGTAAAAGCTGAGGATCAAAAATATATATGTTCGAAAATCATCATTTAATGAAGAAGTTCTTTGTCCCAAGAGACCTAGTAATGCTCAGAAAACAATTACACTAAATAATTATTCATGAGTCCTACATAAAATCAATTTTTTATAACGTAATAGGATTTTATGTTACCTTCCCGGAAAACTGAACCGATGACAAGGAGATAGAACTGGATGCACACGGTAGTTGGAGCAATATCCGGCATACCTATACCGTACTTCGGCTTTCAAATACAGCGGTCAATTACTACGCACAGACTTTTTAAAATTTCATTCAATTTCCAACCTTCACCAAAAACTGTAATAGATAGGTTCCCTTCTCTAATTAGTTCATAAAAATGGATTGTGCAATATTTTTATGATTTTTCTATTTACAAAACTATTAATAGTATCAGGGAATACCATCAGGAAATACGATACGTATATTGGAGAAGCAATGTGTACTGATACTTTACGATATATCGAGGAAAATCTGTTATATATCGATACATTTTGGGCATCTCATAAGCAAAATTTTCCTGTCATATTTTGGTTTTGTATATTAATTCGTATACAGTTTTGCTCTCACCTTTACAACATTTCCAAAGGAAGACAAAATAGTATCATTTTATAGTTTGCATTGTATTGCACTATTCCTTGGTACTATTTTAAATCACTTTCCACTATTTTCTTGAATAGCTTCCGTGTGCGGATAAATGGAAGGCAAAATGAGGTAGGTACCAGGTAATCCAAAATGCTGTGCAAAATAAGTGGGCGGTCTAATTATTTCCCATGACTTGCGTGTCTGTCATATCCACCGAACAGTGGAGAGGCTTTATGTATCCGGTTGCGTGCGCTGTAAATGTCCGTCCCCGTATGCGAGAGTGCGGAACTTGATAATAATCTCATTAGCCGAAGAAAGCAACACTCGGGAAGGAAATGCGCTGGAGAGATTTTTCTGCTCCGGAATCATAACTCATCGTTGACACGTTTCCTTTTCGGTCACCAAATCACGATCTCACTGCATGACTGGTACAATACCACACACTTTCCTGCGTGCTTGTCATCTTTTCCATACCGGTACTTATATGCGAAAGCCTTATTTTCGGAATCAATAATAAATTATTTCAAGAAGAGTTCAAATGTTTTTCACTGTCAGAGCCTAGATATTTTCGGAAGACATATTTCAAACGTCTAAAAAGCCATTTCATAAGTTTTGATTAGAATTTTCTCAAATTATTAAGAGGGTAGTTATGACGATAGCAATAGGTATATAATCAAAGGGTTGACAGCCCGATATAGCGCTTTGTCGGAATATATTACCCATTTTATTTGATACCAATGAAATATTTTTATTCCACTATTCAATCGGAAACTTGTTTCACTTTTACTTATGGTTATTAGGCTGTTATAATTGATCAACTTCACCAATCCCTACGTATCCAAATAATATTCTGACCCACATTGATGAAAATCGTTTCCATACTTTGCACGAGGGTAGCTTTTTTATATTTTACATTTCTCACAGGATGAATTTCGCTGCAGATATTTTCAACTAAACTCAAGAGCAAATTAATGCTTGGTAATGGCGCAAAGTTCAACTCATATATTTAAACCATGCAATAATTACTGCTCATATGCGGAAATGAAAGAAAAAGGTTTTTGTAGCGAGGGTTGTTGAGGTATTAGTGTTGAGTGTTCATCAGAAACCTACCCTAGCCAATAGATTACCACTATTGATAATAATTGATGGTCAGGTGACGACTCTTCATATATTTCTACTCCTCTGAGAATAAAATACTAACAAACATACGAGACTGCCATCATGAAGAATTTTTGATGCTCAGATTACATGGACGATAGTTTCTCATTTAGAAACACTTGTTTTCGCATCATATATTTATTTACCTTACCCAACAGTATTATTGGCGTTCCATATCATATGCACATGCCAGAGGTTACACCGATAATGATTTTAATAATTGAAAACGTATGTTTAAGGACAGGAAATGGTTTTATGAAACAATTTTCCATTTTTATAAAACATCTCCATCTTGGAATCCTATTTCGTAAATCTTAAACAAAATGTACGGTAACTTAAGGAGATTTCCTCCTATGAAATAAGCATTGACAGGAAAATAGTCCTTACTAAAATATAAACTGAAAAACTCAAATCCAAGAGTAGTAATAAAAATAAGATTAAAAAATAATTTAGTTTTTTTGGTTATATTTATTCTGTGTTCACTAAATAAATTTGAAAATATTATTCCAAGCATTAAAAAGAAAAAGTCTCATTCGCAGCATGACAAAACATCTACATAGTTCCCTGCGATCCAGGAAAAAAGAAACGTGTTTAGCGATGGTTTTGTCATATATTCAGTTGAAAACGTTTAAAGAGGTTATTATTGTGAGAAATATACTTACCATGGAAGCTGGAACTATATATCTTCCTTACGCATACAAAGTATAGTTCAAGGCGCCGCAGCTGAGTAGTCTTCCACCTTAGTCACCTTCGATATTAAGGCAGGAAATTTAAATTTACTATTAATTATTTGGCATGGAAAACTACTGAATCTTTGATATTAATTTATTTTAAGAGATAATTTTTGATACAATAGGATGTAAATGTTATGCTGTTCTACAAAATATGTTTTACCAATTCAATATTTCCTACTATATTTACCAATCGATTTTCTTGGCACTTATCAATATCCATGCATCCAAAGGCGGTAAACGGGTTGAGAAAATGATGAAGAATTTCACAAAAGGGGCACATGTTCCATTTATATTCATAAATTGAAAATATGGAGCTTTGTTTTTTATTTGTATGCGGAAAGAATCGATCCCACAAATGCCCATTAATGAAATATGCTACTTACAAATACTCGATAAGAATAAATACTGTGTTATATAAGGTAAAAGTGTGATGGATATGCGAGAACCATGATGAAGACTGCAAAAATATATTTTTTCAAATCTCTAAATACAAATTGACCTTTCAAAGGTCACAGGAAAGACAGAAATTAAGTCTTTATTATGATGACGGAAATTACGTCTTCCTGACAGAAATTACTTCTTCGTAATCTCAAAGTTCTACGTAACTGCATGAAGGAATAGACATCAAACAATTTGAGGGATAGCTTTCTATAGCTAAATTTAAAACACCGCCCTAATCGAAAAATATTTTTAAAAAATTTCACCCGCTTGATAAAAACCTTTCCTTGAAATATCTCTCTTTCAGAATCACTGAACAATTCTTTGATCCCATGACAGAAATATAAGTTCAAAATAACCCCGTTGATGACTAAGACCACCTTTGTGCATAACATATCTGCTGCTTCATATCTTCATGATTTCTAATCATCATTACAAAAGTTAATAGGTATGAAGGAAGACCATGCGTTTACGGGCATATATGATGGAGCATTATGAAAGACCGCACTATGCCACCTTCAATAGGTAATGCCTTTTTAGAAAATGACTTGGTGAACTCCACGAGAATTTTTTTTTATTGAGATGACCTAGGTTTCGACACCTTGTGTCACCTTCAGGTGCCTGTCTAGATATAAAATAGAAATTATCCGTACGGCTGGGCGTAAATTGTGAAATATGTCACTTAGAAACAAATTTGCTAAGAGATTAAACAAAATAATTATTTTTTGCACTTATGAGCCAATGAAAAAACAATGAATCCATCCATATAATTGTGGACAGAACGTTTGATAATTAAATCCAGAATTTTTAAAATGAATCGAGGAATTGGCACATTATTGGTAGGAATAGTAACTGTTTTAGAGTGTCTGGTATCGTGAATCATAAACAAATATACTTAGGTATTCCCCACTGAATTCCTATATTTAGTCCTATAAGTATAAATTTATAATGGGGTGTAGAAGATTCACATTTTAAGGTGAAGGTGGAGACTTCCTATTGACGCAAAACGCCGGCAGCTCATTATTGGGTCGAATTTTCGGGGCGAATGTTAGCTCCAATTTCTGCGTGTAACTTATTTTATCTATCAGTACGTGCCATTAAACGACCCGCTAGTAATTACGAGAAGGTAATGTAGAGGACCCATAAAACTTCCACGTCGCCGGAGGTATCAACGCATAACTGCTTAAAACACTACTCTCTATCACAAAACGAGTTTCTGTCTTGGTTTATCTAGGACCGATTTATTTACCTGATACTCTCCCTCTAGTTAGGAAGTTTGGACTCGCACTGCACAAGGGGATAGATTCAACATTAATGAAACGAATGAAAATGAAATCGGTGCAAAATTAATACCTCAAATATCTCTAATTGGTGAGGTACCTGCGTGAAGAGTATTAAAATATATTGTAATCGACAGTTTTAGCAATATAGTAAGACGGAAAAATTAGGACGGAATTAAATTTTGGAAAATGCAATCAATTGAGGTCACTTGAAAAGAATGACTTAGAAAAAACAGGGGGAGGGCAATATTTATTCGAACGAAAAATTCTATACTAGAGGGAAGAGACATCTACATTGGATATATTTGCAAAAAAATAATCCTTCGAGTGAGATGAAAAACTTTAGGTGTTAGTCAATTTTTAAATTCTAATTATTTTCTTTGGATTATATTTTTTTAGATGTGTCAAAGAATGCACCCCATGCCGACTAATAATAAAGGTTTCGTGTGGTGCACTCCGGGGAATGCGTGTTTATAGATTTTCCTCCACTTCCTGTGTGATGTGCACTTTCCATTAAAAAGCGTAACGAGAGATGTTGTGGACAAACAACGTTTGGATTTTCCTTTTACATCGTGAAACATTGTGTTCGAACTATTTTAAACGAGTCGGGGAGAAAGAGAAACGGGATAGAGTTTATTTCCTTTAGCCAAGTATGAGACCTTATAAATTCTCAACCAGGATTCTGAGAACCATTCCATTAATCACTTGTTAGTTTTCATGTCCCTTTCAACTTATGATATATTCATGTTCCCCCCATACACCATATGGCGACGGTTTTCCTGGTGACCAGTACAGCGAATAGCATGTATTGTTTTACGAAGCGTAAAAAATTATGAACTAGCATATGTGTTTGTTCCCTGGCATGGAGACCGGAACGAATTCAGTGATATTAGATCTTTAAAAGATCTCGTGTTGTCATTTACTTGCAATTATAATTGATTTATCCAACATAACCTATTTAAACAGATTATTCTTAGAACATATTGTAAAAATCGGAAGTACTAATGTTAAGTGCGCGGTCCAACTTTTCTGAGTTTCATTGAAATAGAAATCAGATTATCAAGCGGCAATGTGTGTAATCCCAGAGGGTTGTGGGCTCTGTTAGACCGGAGGTCTCGGGGTTCAAATCTTCATGTTTCTACTAAATAGTCCTAGCAAAACCTGTACAATTGCCTGGGTAGTTGATCTTCCTGCGAAAGCGCAGGTGGCACGGTGAAGGAATATCCCGATAACACTGAATGCGTGAATATCACATGCCGTAGAGATTAAACCGACGTAGCATCTTAACTTGCCTATTAAACCAACCTTGGTATTGATTGCTCTTGATTAGTGTCTCGAGCAAGTCTAACTGCTCTTCCGTGAAAACTTCTCCGAGAGTCATAATTATTTGCTATCCCAAGAAAACCCAATAGAACTATTTTTTATTCCCACATTTAATATTTTTCCATAATTGAAGATGTTCCAAACTGATTTGACGGGTAAGAGTAGCCAAGTAGTAAGCTTCATTCCCAAACCTATGCCAAGGGCGTTTGAAATTCACAAATCAGGGTAGCTGGGGGGTCATTCCCATTCCCTGTGCCTCAGGTTCCAGAAAGATTTGGTACTTGGAAATTCACATAGCTAGGCTTAAGTTGAGGACGCCCATTGTTACCCGGATGTTGACACGGGTCCTTCAGTCAGCAGCCGAACGCTATATCCAGTTGGCCTCCACGCGTCGTAAAAGGAGTTAAACTTTCTAATAACCTTTATGACTTGTTCCATATTAATTAGAGATATCGTTATAATCCCCTTTTGATGTGAAAGTGTGAAGTTGCCTTTCAGACCAAATCGCTGGATTAATAAGCTCAAGGAATAAATCAGGCTTTAAGTCTTTGACTCTTTGAACTTCAAAAGCATATTAACCACGACATTTTTGGCTCATTTGGCCTTTTCATCGATGAATTTTGACTTAAGATGGTTAAGAATTTGTTATTATCCATTTTCTAATAAATATGACGGCCTTTTGGTATGTTAATCATTTTTACTCGAAGAAAAACGTTTATAAATCAGCGTCTAAAATTCCAGTGATTATTTTCATTGAATGTACTTTACAAATACTGAAACGTCCTGAAGAAAAACTTTTTTTATTTTAGCAAAAATTCTATCCTGCGTCTATTTTTTCTCAAATTTATCTATCATCAATAAATTATTCTCTAAAAGATATTCATTTCGATCAGCCACCGGAGTCAAATTTTTTCTTTGTAAACTAAAAAAAATAACCCATTACTCAATATAGAAAAAGGAACGCAAAACGGGTGTATAAATATTTTCCCTCCAGGTAAATGAAATGTATAATTCCTCATTGAAATTATAGCTGTCTCCTAAGACAAATTTAAGAAAGCATTAGTGTTGTAGATCCGTATTTATGATAAATTAGCATTTCACCCCTTTAAGTCTGATTATGTGGTAAAAGGAATGTCCTCCATGGAAACACCCTATTTATTTTGGTATAGGGGGTTCCTATAATTGATGTTATATTATTGCGATTGAATTTTGCAGAAATAACTTTTCCTTCTTCCTTAACATCAAATACGAACGCCTCGTTCTCTTCACCAATAAGTTCATGTGGAGAAATCATCTTCTCTACTTGATAGGAATTTTTTACTAGTTTAAAGGATTGTTTTTGGGATCGGAAGTTTCACCCTCTGCGATCATCACTCCCATTCACTAAATTACTTTGTCGAAGTGATGAAGATAGTAACTCTGTTAGCAACGAAAGGTCCACATCGCAGGTGTTTCGTTGATGCTCAACAATGCTTATTTTGTAATTAACATGTCATCCTCACCGAAGGATTATGCAAAGGATGAATCCTTTGGTGAAAATTAACGGATTGGATTATGCTATAAGTATTAGTGAAAGTCAAAAATGAATTAAGGATTTGAGATTGATTCCCGGAAATCTTTATTAATATTCTGGACCACTGCACCTAATTCGCGCTTGAATATTGTGTGCATAATTTCAATGGAAGTCACAGATTTTCATCACGTTCCTACATGACACCTCAATTAAACAGAGATGAACTGGAATTCTCTTTGAAACCAAAACTAAAGTAATTACCAATATACCGTAAGGTGGACCGTTTCCCCGTATGAAAGGAGGAATTTTAACTCGAGCATCTGAAATCGAGGAAACTGACTAATATGATTTACCTCTACTAGCTTCTTAGGAAAATGTTCGTTATAAACCACAACGATATGTGATTTATAACTATATAATATAGTTATAAATCACAACCAAAATCATGCATGAAGTTCAATTAGTCCTACAATCCTCATTTCCCGATACCCTCGTTCTACAATCTTCAACAAGTTCAAGAGAATTTCGTTGTTCATTTTATTTAAATTAAATAAATTCATTTCACAGATAACTGGAAATAACTAGGAATCAGAACCTAACTTTGAGCTATTTGATTGATATATTTTAATTAAAGCCACGGTGATAAATTTAAAACGAAGAGAATTGCATGCCACATGGCAATTGCATTTAGACGCAGTACTCATGAACTGTTATAAAATATTTTTTTATGGCGGACGTTTTGAATCACCAACACCACAGTAATCAACCCAAATGTTTGTTTGATAGGTGAGGGTAGATCTCATCTAATACTAAGCCCAACAACTGGTGAAATTCGCACTTTAGTGTATGGGGCCTAGTTCCTTTTTCTGTGCTCCTGCGGTCCTGAGGAAGATCTGGTACACGAAATATCACACAGCTTGCGTGGAGTTGAGGGTGGCCATATATGTCTACCGGAATCAAACCGTGGACCACCGGTCACAAAGCCAGCGATTCACCCAGTAGAAGACTACGTCCATTGTTTTTCATCACATTCATTGGAATATTTTAAGGTATTTAATGCAATTGTTGACTAGGGTTATAAGGGCTGAGACGAGCTGTCCAAATTAAGCTCTAAAAAGCTTTATTTAAAAAATTTTTTAGGAGCTTCAAGTATGAACTTGAAGATCCAACTAATCCCTGTTACCATTCAGAATTTAAATGTAAGATATTAACATCCAAAAAACAAGTTTTAAATTATTGAGAATGCGGTACACATTAGGAATAATACCCTTCCATGCATCAAAACAATAGCACATAAAGTACAATCTGCGCTTCCTTTCTAAAACCTAAATCATAAGCAATTGATATGTAATGCTTTCAGTACTGTAGTGAAGCCAAAAAATTTATTAATGTCATTCTATTTTTTAATTCAATTTCTTTCGTCTCATGTTTTCTTCCTTATTTTGCTCAATTTACTTTTAAGATCACCCATGATGAGACTGCTTAATTGTCAAACTACGAGAATTTTGTACTCGAAATATGGCTTGTTTCTGGGAACTTTTAATACTAATCTACCCATTAGGATAAGTTAATGATGGACAACCGACAATAACATCTCAATAACCCGCACTAACATTAACTCATTCTTCATTTCCCCATAATTTCGGCCGCCCATCGTTCCGTACAATATGCCTAATCATTTCCTCCCTCTGCCTCGTTTACCCGGGGTTCTCCCCTTTCTCACAGTCTTCACAAAATATTGCCATTCAGTACGCCCTTCATCCACTTTTCCTGCCTTCTCTGAATCTCTCCCAATAGTCTTCTCCGCTTCCCTACGTTGCCCAAACTTTTTTCGTTTGTTTTTCTTTCAGCCCATTTCATTTTTTTGATTCTTCTCTACACCTACTTCTCAGAGGCCTCCAACCTATGCTTGTCATCTTGCCTCACCGACCAAGTTAACGAGAATTGCTACTAATTTTTAAAAAAATTCCTTATGATTTTTGTTTTTGTGATTTTTTTCTCAAAACCGTAATATTAACATGGTCTAAAGTATACATTTTACTATTTGTAAAGCCTTTTTTCTTTTACAGAAAGGCATACGATGCCATAAAGTTGTTTTCGAACTTTAAGTTTTTTTACTTGAAAATTAAAAATATCCTACAGTTAAGCTAGTTTCATGCCTTTATCCACTACAAGAAGCAGCTTGCGTAAACATGTAAGACGATGGCTAACTTTCCGTCTATTTATGCATTCAGCTTCATTATTCAAGCGTTATCAACGAAGTCTTATGCATTACCATGTGGCGTGCGCATTTATTTAATCCCGTCAACCACTTTAATTTCACTTTGGTAGTGATAAGGGAAAAAGTAAAATGAACCAGGAAGTCTTCTTTTAAATTCTCCTCCTGATTCATTAAACCCAGGTATGGGAAAACTTATGGACGGGAAATAGGCTTACCAAATTTATAATCGAAAATTTTACCTCAATCAAATGACTTCAGGCACCCTTTGATTCGAAAGTGACAACCATAATCAAGATTATATTTCATCGAGGTTTGATGACATAATTAAATATTCACGCCGCTAACGCAAATATAAATATTTTAACGTGAATTTTTAGCTATTATAATCCCGTGTGAATGAAACAAAATTAATGCTAAAAATTACATTTTTTTCGCTTCGCTACAGCATTCTTTTGCCTTTATTTTTGCTGCATTATGCATATATTATCATATCATTACTATCATTAATTTATTTCTGATTATCGCTAATGAATTCCCGTGCATTGTGTGCCCTAGGATTTTCCACACGAAATCTGTAAAGAAATAATTATTTTATCATAAGATATCATTTTATCATCGCGATCGTATTCACATTCTAAACCGTTGATTTAATCTTCATAACGAGTTACAATCCATTTAACGACCGCCCAGGGTCAGCTCCCGAACGGCCTACACGTTAAAGAGATAGAGAACCCGGAGGCAAACGAAAACATTGTCATGCCTTGACCACAAGTTCGTGCACGGCCAAGGTCTCGGGAAAAGTATGAGCGGCGGATTCTAAGGGAGAGATGAGGAAACACGAGGCATATGTGAATTGATAAGTGGGATAGAGATGGAGAACGGGAAATATATCGTAGGAAGTCAGGCCGGAAACCGACCCCGAGGAAGCGCATCTTGAACTAAGTGCGGAGAACGAATTCTTTTTCTCGCTCTTTCTCTGATCCCGAGAAACTTTCGTCCAAGTTTTTGGAGCCGGGGATGTCCCCGAAAAAAAAACAACTTACGTTCACACCGCGGAGGAAGATGTTGGCGCGGGCGTCGAAAGAAACCGGCGGAGCGGCCGTACTCCACCACGGCGGACCCCCGAATCTCGTCGCTTCGGTGGGCACGATTCCCAAGGTAACCGTGCGAAAGGGATCCTCTCGGCTCCAGCGACGGTGAGAGGGAACATCCGTCGGATCCCTTCCCCTTTATCCCTGTCTCTCTCTCGCCCTCCTCGTCTCCCACCGGTACGACGGCCTCGGCAGAACTGAGCAGAGAGGCGGAGTCGTTCGGGAGACCCTCCGTGCGCCCCTGCGGGGGGTTGGGGAAGGTGGGAGAGAGTGATGAGGCGGGGTGTGGGGGGAGTGATAGTTCGCCCGCTGCCGAGTGAGGGAGGGGGACAGTGGGAAAGTGGAGGAGGAGGTTGTGTGGGGGAGGAGTCGGAGAGAGGGCTGCGTGGGAGGAGAGAAGGGAAGGACAAGGGGTTAGAAAGGGAGGGTTCCGAGGAGGGTTCGCGCGTCTTGCGGAGGGAGGGACGGGAAGCGCTGGCTGGAGGGGGTTTT
>LYUA01000889.1:69040-81610 GCA_002093875.1 Calopteryx splendens | reverse complement strand
TTTCCCGGCGTATCTTACTGGTGAATTCTTCTCGGGTTCTCCAGCGGGTGATGCTCTCCATGGCTGCCGACGTTTCGATGTTCCACTCGAACATCGTCCTCTGCCCTGAGGATGAATGAGGATGCTTCTGCCCTCTGCCATGGAGAACATCGCCCGGTGGAGAGCCCGAGAAGAATACAACAGTACTCCACTGCTTTCTCCGTACAAGACAATATGCAAAAAAATATAGCTCATTTGAATAACTAAACAAATTGTTTTTTGCTCTTGTCAAGGCTTATACTTGTGTAAGATGCACAATAGTCGTTATAATATTTAGCCAACACTATCCCAATGGCAACCATAACTTATTTTAGTCTTAGATTGTATTTTAATCGAAGTCTTCCTACACGAGACCTTGTAGTATACTGTAAATGGAATCTTTATTTCCAATAAATTTCAAACTCGACATTTTTTAACGCTAAATTTGCTTCTCATGCTCTCGATCCGAAAACAAGATGTATTTACGCCGTATTTTTTCGCTCGTGCACCTCAAATTGTAAACAGCCTTCAAATAAAGTATTATTCCGCATATTAATATATCAGCTAGAGGTAAGCAGAAAATGTTTCTACTATTTCTGATAGCATTATTGTGTATCGTAGCTCAACTAAGACTCAACTAACTTCATTGCATCACATTCTAAGATCCGAAAAAACTCATGCCTTGTTATTTTTTCCTCGGGAAATGTTTATAACTGCTTAATTTAACACTTTACTTAACTTAGTAATATGATAATATGCCGCGTTAATTAGAATACTATGTGCCGTCAGTTTTCCAAAATTAGCGCCGTAAAGTGCGAAGCTCAATTCGCATTCAAAGAATACGCAGCAAATTCCAGTAGATTTTGGTACATAAGCTTTTATCAATTCAGGAAAATAATTTATCCTTTTCAATTCTTTCTCGTGGTAGTAAAAATTTCATCGTAAAATGCAGAAAGTATTTTTACGCCCATACTTTTGAATGAAATGTTTTGGAAAATTATCCCATAAATATATATTCTTTCGGACTATTTCCAGGGCCTCCCTTCAGATGGCTAATGTGGTTTCTCATAGATCCTTCCAGTTTTATGAGCATGTTCAACGAGCGTCCTTTATCTCCGAGGCAGTTTGGCTTATCATTTTTTTAATATATCGCAGTAAACCTGGCCTATTCTCAAATTTACGAACTCTTTACCATAATCACTCGCAACACATCTAAGGTTTAATATTTTTACGCTTTCCAAGCGTTAAACTCTCAACAATGGACATTATATTGCGTATCCATCGAAGCCAAAAATGAGCTCAGAAAATATTAGTTTGATTCATGAGAAAATGAGAAAGGTCGTTGAGCGTCTTCAGTCATTCCGAAAGATAATTATCACATATTGTATTTTTCACTTCCACAAGAATAACAGTGCAAGCAGTAGGACTTCCCGTATTAACGATATGACTTGATCTCCTTGATTACGAAACATCATTCGAATGGGAAGAGGATGAGTTTACGAGTAAGAAGTGAAAGAGACAAGTTAACGAGGTAAGTTAGAGTAGAAAAGGCACAACTTTTATAACAGAAAAGCATTATCATTGTTATATTTTAAATATCATTACTTGACAAACTGTTAAGAATTAAGGAAACAGTTATTGCTAGGCTTAGTTCTCATTCTTCGCCCAAGAGGTCAGCGCCCCATCTTCGTACGAGAGTAATCGTATGCGTGTTTGCATAAGCATATTTCTATTGCCTTTTCCTCTGCACAATTCAATTCTCTGTTCTTTCAGTACTTTTAATGAAACCTATGAAATCATTGGTTGTCGAATGGGTTTTCTGAAGATGCACAAATGTTAACTAGTCCATTAATTATTTAATAAAGTCAGGTATAAGACGTGGCAGCATAGCGTTCACATAAATTTCAAGACTTAGCGCTTTACATTTCTCAAAGTTATGTGTCTAACCAATCATCAATTTATTCAATGCTTTCAGGTAAACATTTCTCTCCCCCAGCGGCCTATGTATTTGAGTATTTGGACCGTAATTTCGTTAATAATTATTTCAAAAGTTTATCAAGGTTTATATGTCTGCTTATCTTATGGAATTGTAATATTGCCTTAAGTGTTACAAATATTTCCGTTTCCAATTTATTAAAGAAACCATATTTTTAATCATGACCATCTTGAGATATATTGTCAAAATTAATATGAACACATATGACATGTGCTACCGGTATGAACATGCATACTTCCAGTATGACTGGAGTTCTTTCGAAATAATTTAATATTAACGCATGAATTCTGTTACAAGACGCACCACTGTACTGTTAAGTATTCAGCGCAAAGTCTCGCTGTTGTAATCTTTGTATAAAATCGGTATCAAGATTTAACTGCATAGGTGATTGGTACATCTTCCCTCCACTTGGTCCCTTGTGGGGCTATAACGGGCACACCTACGTATATGTCAAGTGCGGCGGCCCATGTCCGAGGAGAGGCAGATCTTGGTATCTGAGGTGAACTCCTTCGGGAGGAGGTGCCACAAACCCACCACTTTGACCTCAAACACTCCTACGGACACCCTCTCAATTGGGCACTGGCGGCTGGGGAGATTGACTGCTCCTTCCTATGGACGCAGGGTTGTGAGTAAATTGTTCCCTGGCTCTATTTGTTTCCACAATAAATTAGACACTCCTATATATTGCGGTTGTCCTTGTGATCTACGTCGGTTCATCATGCTTCCTCGAGGGTTGTAATCCATGAGAATACATTAAATAAATTCATAGCATCATTTTTGGGCCGTAACCATCAACATGAAAAAGAAATTAAAAGGAAGAGAATCATAATATGTGTCTCTTCCACCATCTGACCACTTGTCACCACCAAAATTGTTTTAAGATTTCAAAATATACCTGCAAAATGCTAAAAAAGGTTATGACATTATCTTTTATTACAAACAAACACCCTAAACCCAAAGTGATCCTCGGTAATATCCTGCCCTCCTCCTTATTCTTCTCTCTGTGATCCTACGTACTACCATAGCTGCAAGTGAAATGAAGCTTATGATAATCTTGCACTCACTAACTGATGTTTTCCCCTTTTCAGGAATGAGAATGTATACTTGCCTATCGAAGTGCTCTGGCCAAATTCCTTCCTAATATACACAAAGTATGAGCCAATAAATACTATTCCTTTTGCGTTTTCCCAAGCCTTGAAGTAGTTCGGTTAGGATGTCATGTATCCCTATAGTCTTAAATACTTTAATTTCCTTTAATGCCTTCTTTGGCTTACAGTCAATTATGCCAGGACCTAAACTCTACTCATGGATATCACATTCCCTTTCAATGTATAATGTTGTTAAACGTATATCTGTTCTGATATTTTTACCAAATACTTCTTCTGTGTATTTTTTTCCATTTTGCGTAAATCTCTTCCGCCTCGGTTAACACTTTTTTGACGATTTTCTGATAGTGTGTACCGATTTTACGTTCTGTCTTTCTTACAAGGATTTCACTTTTCTGTGCAGCCTACCCATGTCACCCTTTCCCTGTAAACTATTCGTATTCCCACACTGTTCTTTCCACCACGCGTCTAGACTGCAGTCATTACGTGTTGGAAGAACTTGCATATTACGGTGATCCCTTGAGCTATACTGGGGGAAGTAATTAATTCCTTGTAGCATGGTCGAGCCACTTATGCTACATAGGTAGAAGGGTAGGAGCCAAACGAAAGGTAGCCCACGCAGACTCTGTTCCTCGGTGAGATGGCTACAAAGACTGGCCCAGAGGGTCGGTTTTTTAAGTGATTGCTCAAATTTAATTATTGTTACCTATTTCCCATGATATCTGAACTTACAGATGGATTAAAAAAGTCTTTTGATACTTTTTTTTATACATTTCATATTATATCACGTAATATTCATGTATCTATATTCTATTCCACCAATAAACCTATGATTCTCATTCTACAATAAACATGAAATTAAATACGAATTGATTAACTTTAACTCAAGGAACACGTTTGGAAATTTCTGTTGGAAAAACTTGGAACGAAATATGTAAGGAAATTCTGTTGATTGAATGCAAAGATGAAACCCGATGCTTATGAAAGAACGTATGCCAGCCTCTGATTAAGAAATCTTCCCGACTTCTAGTATGCTGACATTGTGTACTCTGTGATTACGTATTAGTCACTCTTAGTTCATTTAGGCGTGCCATGACGTCTGAGATAATGCCATTGGCAAAGATATGACAGCATCACGCCCTCTTGTGAAGGAGAGACTCTCAATGGTAGATTCCCCAGACCAACTATATAGAGAAGTGTCAATAAAACTAAATCTGTCAATGATAAGGTACCCACCGTAATTTGTTTAACAATTTCTATTGGAGGAGATGAAGACTGTTAAAAGTCAAGGTCTGGAAATGGCCGCTATGCATTTCACATGGGATAATTGTAGCATGCTAATGTAATTTTTCCGTCGGCTAATAACATACTGTAATCCAACTGGAAGTGTTTCGCTCTGACCCTTCGATTCTTGATCGTATTGGCTGGATGGTAATCAGATACACTTACCTTTCCCAAGTGGACAAGTGTTCATGCGAAAAAGAAAATGAAAGCAGACGCATAGCTATAGGGTAGTTATGGGAGAGTTGGGCCAAGGTATTGAGTCTTGAGTACCATCCACTACGACCCCCTCAACGCCTCGCTTATAATCTGTTTTTATCAGCAGCAGTGTTTCACTTAACGTAGGTTTTTAATGGACCCAGTAGCTATGTATTGTTACATTTCAAGCGGAGCCTATAACGCTACAAGACACCTGGCATTCCGTGTTTCTATGTTGCCATTTCGAAAACATTCCGAAATGTTATGTTTCTATTTCCTTTTATTTAAACTCTTCGTAATTTTCGTATATAACGATGGATTTATAAAAGAGGGCCCCATTAAATTACCTGGATTAAATACCTGGATACCCCACAACACAATAAACCCATTATTATCTCTCACGCTCAGAAAAATCTTCGTGGTGAACATTTTTCAATACAAAGATTATTTGTTAACGAATTTAATCAAGCGAATGAGAACCTGCGTGCATGTACTTAGTAAAAATTCTGGGTTTTTAGGAGAGTGTGAAATTCGAAAGCTGTTTTCATTTACGCATATAATATATGCGACTTTACGCATATAATATATGCGTATTTACGCATATAATATATGCGCATTTACGTATATAATAATGGCGTGTTTACTTTTTAAAACCTGGGGGAAAATAATTAATTTATTAAATAATATTATTAACTATGATATACATATACATTTTAGGATTTCTCGAAACGAATAACTTATTCTTCAGTCCTGAACTCGATTCAAAAACTCAGTTATGTCCTATTAGTGAAGTTTCTGAAAGTGTAAAACTTAATAGAATTCAAGCATCCACTTCATGGTAGAAATACGCCTATTCGTTCCTCGCCATTAATTTTTTTACGACTATAATTATTTCTTCTCTTGATACTATCATTTATCAAGTGTTTTTGTGTAGTAGAGTGAGTGCGATTGAATTAGTTGAAGGCGGACATTGGTATTTCAAACACTTCCTAAATCACCCTCCTCTTTCAAATCCTCCGAGAGGTGAGAACTTGTGAGAGTTTGGTGAGAATGTCCCTAGCAAGGGATAAAAGCCCCTCTGAGGGTATCTCCCTGAAAGTGCCTTTGCTGAAGAGAACCCCTTCTCGCATAAAGAATAAAACACTAAAAGAAAGTTTCTGAGTCCCTCAGGTGATCCCTAACAAGGAATCAATTGTATTTTGAACAAACACCGTTACTGTTCATGGGCTTGTGCAAGTGAGACCTGATGTTGCCTTCCCTGAACAGGGTCTCTTCCCAAGTAAGGAGGCATGAAACGTTAGTGCAATGGCCACAGGCAATGAAATTGACTTCACGGTGCCCAACCAATGGACGTGTGCTTCGGTAAGTGAACTGTGTCTAGTGTGGTACTTTAATTACTGCCCGATATACATTTTGTATGTATTTTAAAAGCTATGCAGTAATAATAATCTATATTTGCTTATTATAAAGTATATTATGATGTAAAATAACAGATTA
Source organism: Calopteryx splendens (assembly GCA_002093875.1). Lineage (NCBI taxonomy): Eukaryota > Metazoa > Arthropoda > Insecta > Odonata > Calopterygidae > Calopteryx > Calopteryx splendens. Next base: position 75,514 of record LYUA01000889.1, on the reverse strand, counting down.
TTGTCTCCATACGCTCAGCAGAGAGGAAGTTATGTATTAATTACATTTATGGACGGTAGGGAATAATTCATTTGGAATATTGCTATATAACAGGTATTCGAAGTTTTTTTTCTTGAGATGAAGGCAATTCATAATTATATAATATAATGACCTGTTTTATTGCTAATCAGCAAAAATATTATTTAATATGCTAAATAGCACTAGTCGTCAATATCGTTGTCTTCGTGCCAAACTCGGGATTCAATTACTTGTGTAGCTAAAATCAAATGTGAAATAGTCCGACAAAATTCTGTTAAAACGCATTTGCTAATAAGTGAGAAATTCGGAAAACATCCTGAAACTTTTAATTTAAAAATTCGACTCTAAATGAGGCATGCTAGTAAAAATAATCGGGAAAATTATGTCTGAATCTTGAAAAAAGTGTAACATTTTCAGCATTGGAGAATTTTTCCACAATTCAACCAGAAAAATGGTCTCATATGGTCATAAGATTTTTAAAACAAAGTAACATTGAATTTCAGTAAGGAGTAGCAATTTTGACTTATAAGTTGAGAAATTCTGCTAAAGGTAACGCTTATTTGATGTTACGCAAAAATTTGCCAATCAAAACAATAATACTCGACCGCGGGATTTTCGGTTAATGTAAATGAAAAATATTTTGGAGTGCTCTGGAGAGATGACTGCCATTAAAAAGCAAATATAATGTAATTACATTAATTAGCTTGTAAACTTTAGTCAATTCTTTTTTTTAAGAAACGTAAAGTGACTTGAGAGGACGCTTGAGACCCTTTCTAAAGGAGTCACCCGCTCGAGAGGATACCCAACTTCACAAGTGAGAAACCATTCGCCTGAACAGTGAACCGTCCCGAACGATTTTTTTCACAGTGAATTTTTCGCAAATGAATACTTTTTTTAATTTTTTTATATTGTGTCAATGTACGTTAAAATTTGTTTATTTCAGCATTGCTACAAAAAATTTTTCGTAAAATTAGTCGTAATCCCTCGGCATGGAATTTCTGAAAATGGAATCACAGAAAATTCTATTTAAGGGAAAGGGTCTGGACTTGATAGAGTTTGCTATTTGATTTTATTGTGAAAAAATCGCTACACTGTGTTTAGGTCATCTGTATTTCACAGTGACACAATGCCATAGCTCGAAAAAGTTTGGTAAAAGTTTCCCTCACTTTTGTGGCATATTTCCGATGAGGTTTAAGGGGTTAACCCAATTATTTTATTTAAAACATTCTGCAAAAACTCTCTTGCTATGACAAACTGACAAATCACGATGATCAATAGCAATTATTCTAAAAATTTAAGTTGTACATTTTCCAACAAGTTTCTAACACCAAACTTAAAGTTTGTTAACACAAGGTACCTAATACTAGCTTTCAAATTAAAATTTAATTTTTTGTAGTTCGTAGATTCAATGATAATAGTAAAATCATCTCTCATCGAGAGCACCCTTGATCTTGAAACTTAATCGGTAAATGATAAGCTGGATATAACCTATATTTTCTCCTGAGATCCTTATTTGGTCGTTATGTTTTTATGCATCCCTAAGTTACAACAAGTTCGATTAGTTTCCCCAGAGGGTATCAAACTGATTTTTTTGCAGTTTAAAAAATCACTACCTAAATTTTAAATCACATTCTTAATCAGTTCAATTAAAATAATTAGTGAGATATTTGTTTTAATCAAGTGGAGAGAGTTGCCATTTCATCGACTCCAACTGATAACATTGTCAGATATAATAATATTTTAAATTATTTTAAAATGAATTGTCGTTAATCGTAACAGCCAATTGAGAATGACGTATGTTGACGGCGCAAACTTGCACAAATCATGCGAGATGACTTATGTATCCGTTTGATTGAATGCTATATGGTTGAAAGACAAAAAAATCGAGACAGCGCAATAAATGCAACTATTTTGAGGGAAGCTAAAAAAGTAAATTTGGACTAATCGTAGCAGTTTGCTAAGTATAATTATTACCAACACAATAACGGCGACTTAAACGGCGTGTTGCGCAGATTACTATGAAAATTACATTTAAAAAAATTAAAGAACAGAAGTGAAAATTTATCAAGTATTTTTCACCACTCATTCGCTCGCTTTTTACTAACTTACTGTTGATCACTGGTGATTACGCTTTATGAACTTCAAAGTGACTCAGAAGGAGCCTAAATAAGAATTTTTAACGAGATTCAGTTTGCTAAACTATATGAATACTAAATTGCATACAGCTGGGGTTAACATAATTTTTCCTGACCCACCACATGGGTGGATCAGGAAGCGCATATTTTTACGTGAAGTGGAGTTTTGTATGGCTCGGAAACTTGGGCGTTGAGGCATGATGAAAACCGTAGGTTTGGAGTATTTTGAATTGCGGGTATGGAGAAGGATGAAAAACGTGAGATAGATATAAAATAAAACGTACTAAGGCATTTTGGGAGTCGTAGGGGAGGAGAGAACGCTATGGGAGAAATCCAAAGAAGGAAGAAGAAGTGGATGCGGGGAGTTCTGAGTGGTGATGGTCTGTTGAAGAATTTGATAGGGGGTAGAATGTTGGGTAAGCGAGGAAGAGGGAGGAAGAGATTAGGTATGTTAGATGAAATTGATTGAGGCAGAAAGTATGCAGAAATGAAGACAGGTTGACTGTAGGGGAGTGCCCATCAGAGATCTACCTATCCGGTAGTTTATTCATAATTATAATGGAACGATGAAGTTTTGTGAATGGTAGGAGAGGAGAGCCGTAATGGGATAGATTCAAAGAAGGCAGGAAAAGTGAACGCAGGGCGTGTTGAGTGGCGATGGATTGTTGAAGAATATGTTGGACGGTAGAATGTTGGTATGGGATGGGGAGGGAGGAAAGGAATGTATGCGGAAATGAAGAAAGGGTTACTGTAGGGGTGTGTCCATCAGAAATCTTCCTTAACCAGTAGTTAACCATTAATAATATGATAAAATAATTAAATATGATACGCGAGATGCTACCCATAATTTTCGAGAACTCCAGTATTCCTGCCAAACCATTAGCCGTACTAACTTCTGCCGATAATGTTCATATTTATTTCAGCCTCCAGAATGTCAGACGGAATCTTTGTTAGTGTACGTGTTTATTTTTATTTTCTTTAATATATTCTCCTTCTGTCTGTGACGTCCGAAACGTCTCCGCTTTGAAGACAGCTGATATGTTGTAGGGGCATAAGGGTACACCCATGACTTATAGACAGTCATCTCGAACTGTTGCCTGCAGCTCAGTACCCACCTCAACCTGATGGTCAAGGGAAAAACATCGCTGCAATTCGTAAAATGGCCAGTGAATCCACTGGAATGGATTGACATGTCCAGTATAACATTCTAAATTTATTACAAACGCCATGGATTTTCTGCCTTCGGTCCTCATGGATCATTTCACTCACTTTCGTGATCGTTTCTGGAGCTGAGCATGACTACGGCCGGCCCGAATGTTTTTCACCCTTCATAGACTCCCGGCCACCTTTGAAACGCTTGAACCACTCGTATGTTCCTGTTTGGCATAGTACTTGATTACCTAGGTGGTATTCTAGTATTTGGTGAGTTTTGGCAGTAGATTTCACAGGCTTCAAGCAAAACGTAACGCGGATAAAGTTAACTCATTTACACCAGCCATTTCGCAGAGAGAAAATAACGTGGTGTAATGAAAACTGCAAAACCTATGAAGCGCAAGAACTAACGAAGATGCCACTTGGTAGATCGTCAGCTAAACTACAGACCAAGTAAAGTTGAAAACTTTGTGTAGCACATCGTATTAGTTAAATTTAATCTTTTTTCATTGGTTCATTCGCAAAATCTTTGTTTTGTAGCACACATATTTCAGCATTATGCATTTTGTTCCCATTGCAAACAACTCACGGACACAAATACCGTATTTATTGGCGTATAACACGCACCCCAAACCTGTAAAGGGAGCATAATTTAAAAAAAATAAACATAGAAGCTATGGGAGCTCTGAAATTTTTGATAATGCATTCATTTATTTATTTTGATAGCCGTTTTAAGGCTAATAATACGAAAGAAAATTTACTCTCTGAATAGAAAAACGTGGATATTAGATCTAAATAAAAAAAGTAACATGCGAACATTGCACGCAGAAAAATTCACAGTGAAAAAATCATTCGCCTGAACCGGGAGTTCGCCTGAATCAGCGATCATTCGCTAAAAGTTACTCTGATCATCATTGCACGCAGGTATCATCTCAGTCTTAAATATGATGAAAAGTGTGCGTGTCATATGCATATCAATACATATTGTATATTTCAAAAAGAGTTAATTACATGGTAAAATCGTTATCTTAATCTTGCTGATGTCTTTCAATAATGGAATAATTATTTTGATTAAGCATAATTGTTTAAAATATTAGAATTTTACAGAGTAAAAATTATTATCTTATACCGGCATTTGAATCCGGAATCTTTGATTACCAGCTATTTGTTTTACCGGTTATTTTACCCAAGCGACCTATAATAATATGATTTTCTAAAGGATTAAAAGGAACAATATAATTATGACGAATTATCTCTAAGTCACTATGTCACTAAGTAGTCGTCGTCTTGCGCATAGCAGGATAGTTTAATAAATTTTGACGACAGAAACAGATAAATTATCCCTTATATATAGGAGAACTTGGTAACTATTTTATGAATGCTCATTGATATTATTTTTATCTGACAATAAGCCTTTGAACTAAACTGTATTATGAAATATAAAAATTCCAAGAAATCCACAAGCGTCCAATCCATCCCATTTAGCCAAAATATAGAACTCCCCTTGTTCATTCTATGATCATGAATTGACATATCATTTTCTTTTTGCTAAAGACATTAGACTACTGTCTCATTCTAATTCAAGAGGCACTTTCAAAAAAACCCAAATCACTTTTATATGGTGGTTTTAGCCTTGGAAAAGAGGCAAGAAAGCGAAGAATGTGGTAGAGGTATCAAGACAACTAGTAAGTTAAAAGTTATTATTTTCCATAACCATCCCAAAAATATTTTTTTTTCAATTTCTTTTAAGAAATACAGATTATGTTTTACTAAATTTGTTATTAAACCCTTTGGTGAAAAAGGAAAATATGTATTAAATTACCCCCAATTTTTATTGCAATGAGTTACTTATGATTTTTGGTGATTTCATTCCTGTTAAGGTCATATGTCTCTGATAAAGAGTTTTTTTTTGCATGTGCAGCCTACCAATCTGATATATTTTTTTGTAATTAAAACTTATCTTTTTTCACTTTTATCATTATTTTGTATTGTATTTCACCTGTCATAAGAACTAGTATACTACTGGGGTAATCGCTTGATTATATTAGCTGTACTGCTCACCCTATCAATTTTGCGTCTTAAATTACTGATGACAATTTCTCGATTCAAGTATTCTCCAGGTTTTTTTTTTAATTTAAGCTGATACACACATATATATTCCCATTTCGGTCTCCTCTACTTTTATGAACTTATATGTTTCTTTGAAAAAAATACTTGAACAATTTACTCAATTACTGGCTTCAATGTGACAAAGGCGAAGTTTAAATCGATTTTTCATGAGCGACAGTGCAAAGGAGAACCAAGAGAGAACAAACTGATTTAATGTACTGGTTCGACTACTTATATTTAACAACTCTGATATAATATATAATCAAACCGGTGATGCTGATCCATTTATATTTTTTTGAATAGTTGGTTTTGTAAACGATGTTTTAAGTCAATACGGCGCTTTAAGCAAAAGCAATGTTGCATATGTATTACTGGAAAAATGTGAGTAAGATATTGATATAGCAAAAAAAACTGTTCATATGACTTGGTAAAAAATTGCTTCTTGATCTTTCTCAAATTAATTTAAAAACATTTTTTTCGAGAACAAACTTATCAGTCATTTCCGACTTGGTTTTCTCAAAAAGTAAATCCTGTGAAAGAAAACCTAGAAAAACTCAACTGAGGTTTGGTTGGTCATGCTCAAGTTTAAAGGAATAATAACATAAGATATTCCAAAATATAAAAATGCTTCTTAAGTACCGGGGTTAAATTTCTAAATAAGATTTGACATGACGTCACTATCAGTGTGAACAAAAACAAAAAAATAGCGAGGAAGTAGTTGTTAGCATTATTTTCCAAACTGACTTAGCTAGAACTACTTAATTTTTGCCTGCACAACTTTATTCGAGTAAGAAAAGAGAGGAAAGATTGCAATTACAATGAATTTTTATCAAAAAGACGTTTAGCAAATCGAAGGCATTCATCTATTTGAATAGGAAGGCGGTAGTCCAGTGGGTAGAGCGGTCAGCTCCTAACCGCAGGGCCCGAGCTCGATTCCCGGTGACGACCGATTCTGGGCATCCTCACCTTCACCAAAGCATTGTTCCATTTTTCGGGTACAAGGTAACCTTGGAAAATTATAGGTAAAAGAACTGGCCACCCTACCCTTATGTTTGAATTT
>LYUA01000888.1:250493-262749 GCA_002093875.1 Calopteryx splendens | reverse complement strand
CACCCTTTTCTCCGTCTCCGTTGAGGCAGGCGAGGGAGGGAGAGGGAGGCGAGGGAGGGAGAGGGAGGGAGTGAGGCAGGTCGGTGGGTCGAGCCGTCGTATCATCCCTCACTTCCCGCCATGCGAAGTGCACACGCATCGCCGCAGGCCGTCCTGCGAAAATCCCTTTCCCCCCCTCCCTCCCCTCCCGCCGAAACCTTCCCACGCGCCCCCACCCCGTCCACCCACACCCGACGGGGGCGCATTTTTGCGTCCGCCCCGCGCAGGACTTTCACCCGATGGTTTTCCGTGGCGATGGATTGTTTTGCGCCACCCTCCTTTTTTCGGATTCTTTCTCGTAACGGGAGTGTCATCGGGGAAGAATGGTTTATTTCTGGTAAACAGGTCTCCCCCCCCCTTTCCCCTCCCTCCCTCCTCTTTCTCCTCCACCTCCCAATCTCTTTCCTTCTTCTTGCCTTGTGTGAGGGTTTCCGGAGAACCTAATCTTTCGGACCCCTCTCCTGCTCCGGCTGCTGCAATCTCTTTTTGTGTTCCATCCTTCCTTATTCCCCCCCCGCTCCCTTTTCCCCTACCGTCCCGTAACTATTTCTCACCTGTCGCGTCTTATTCCGGCACCTTGGGTGGTTTTGGGAGGGTCTCCTCCCTCTCGGTTATTCATACCCGCCCTTGTGAATTGAAAAAATATAGACTTCTATTGCTTATTTCTCCATTGGTAAGTCATGCTTCGACATTATGTATACTTGCTTGATTTCAAAGCACTTTCAAACGATAGAATATCATGGTGCCCATGATTGGCGCGATTTTTGCCGTTCTTTGTTTTTTTCATTAATATTCTATTCATTAGTCCTTGTATGAGTTCACACCCTGAGCAAATTGGAGCATTCAAAGTCTGCAAGTCAAAGAAAGTGAAGGTTAAACAAAAAATATGCTAATGAGACAAATAACTATGCACGAAATGGTTTGTGAGTGGATCGAAACTTTTTTGCCTTCAAATGCAAATCCAGAACTTCATTCCAGTTGGTCACCGCCACTCTTCTACGTCTATATAATACCCTGCAAGCCACCACCTGGGTGTGTGGCAGGGGGGTCTTTGTGAAACTTAAACTTGTGGTACTATTTGTGGCTAAATGTGGCGCTATTTAAATATTTAAGCTGGCAGAAAAGTCGAGGAAGAGAGGTTCGGTGAACTGATGTAGCCTAAATGTAATAGATACTAATAATGATAACACCTCAATTATTTAGTATCAGATATTTTCCCAAAAAAATATGTGTAGTCAAAAAATGAAAATCGACAAAATTAATGATGTAACTAAGTGTCATTTTTAGGCCATAAATATGTACCTCTATTTTTATTCGGTAGTTTGATGAAGTTTAACTTTTATTATGTAATTAAAAACCCTATCTAATAATTTTGTGCATTCCAACAAAATAACACTTACTTCTATCATTATTTTTAGTGATTGTCATTTATCACTGTATAGATTTACATGGGAAAATATTAGGTATGTATTAAATAATTGAGGTATTATTATTATCTATTAGAATTACGTTGCGTTAGTTCACCGAGCCTCTCTTCCACGACCTTTTTGGCAGCTTATATATTGATAGAGCGCCACATCAACAAGTTAAAGTCACATACAGAGTTGCGATTACCAACTAGACAGAAGTTCCAGATTTGCATTAGAAGGGGAAAATAATTTCGATCCAGCCCATTGGATATTCCAATGCCGTAGATAAAATTGCGTGTTTGGTTTGGTGTACCGCAGTGCCATTTCAATAGTTCTACCTTTGCAAACTTAGTGAGTGAATACTTTATTTTCCTCATCATTGTCGGTGGGAAGAGAACCCAAGATTTAGGGTTCCACAGATGTTTAGACCGTGAGTGAGGATAACGAGTCGTAAACGCAATGTGCGCTCGTACGAGCCAGCGTTTTTTTCAAAGTGCCACGTGACATAATATACGCAAAACATACCTGAAAGGGAGGGTAGCATTTCTCCCGGGATTGGTGTCACTGCTTTGGCCTCCTAATGCCTTTATTACTCACCCTAAACCACTCAAAAACGTCTCGGCCGAGCGAAAGCAAAATCGAGGCGCTCATATTTATGGAATTCAGGCCAGAAGGAAGGGTGGCCGAAATTGCAGTCAGACGGTTTCAACCCTTTGACCCGTTCCAGGAACTAACCTAATGGGAAGAGAGAGCATAACTCGAAAGTAACGTCCTTTCCCTCACGGCAAGGGCCTCGGGTGTGCGGCGGTGACGCCCCCCCTTACCGCGCACCCCCCCTCCCCCAATGTCCATCGGCCATTTTCCCATTTCTCCCCTTCCCACCCTCGCCCTCTCGACGTCCCCCCCATCGCAACCCTTTCCTGCCATCCTGGGAGAGTTGGACAACTCCACCCCACGGTGTGCGCAAACCCTTTTTGAGGGTTCCCCCCACTGCGTCCGAACGTCCCGGTACGCATGACCCACATCCGGACCCCGCCCACCCGCCGGCCGCCCTTCCGCTCGGCCGGGGACCTAGGAAACGCAGCGGCGGAGAGGGTGTGCGTCGTGGCGCGGACAAATGGCGAAATTTGAAGTCCCCACTTCGTCTGCCGCCGAAATCTCTTCCTTCCTTCCTTCCCCCCTTCGCCGCCGCCGCCCCCCGGGGTGCGGGCGGGATTCCCGGCTATAACGGAAGGGTACAACGGGGGGAGGGGTGCCTTCTTCGACCAATAATTATTTATCCGTCCCCTCGGTCTGAGGAGAAGAAAAAGGAAAAGTCCACGGGGGAGGTGCGTGGATGGAGAACGGATTTTTTAACGTGCTGGCGGCGCAGTGGCGGTTGTGTCCACGCGTGGTGAATAAGAAGGAAACTTCGCGAGCACTTGATATTGCAAATAAATGAACGGTGACAGCATTACTCAAAATGTTAACTCGGTTTTACCTCGCAAGAATGGCAAAATCAAGGGTTAACATGAAAACGCAACTGTTTCCGCTTATGGTATTTGCTGCGTCAAGGATGTATCTTAATCTTTGTAATTAGTTAATGAAGCGAGTTATTATTTATTTCACTAGTAAATAGAATGGTGCTCTCAACAAAGCGACTTAATTATGAGTGACCGAGCTCCGCACATGGCATCCCCTCGTTGTCAGTCGCTGTGCATCATAATGCTATGCCATTCGTAATTGGTGACATGAAATACGCCATCATCGTAAAAATGAATACCTAATATTTGGCTCCTTCACTTTTGTAAGATTATTTACTGTTTTATGTTTATCCAAATTGGAGATTGGAGGGTATAAGTGTTTATAATTTTTTACAAATACAGAACATTTAAATTTGTGCCTAAAGGTGTATTTGACAAAGTGAGAAAATACTCTGATTATTAAGTAATTGATTGCCAGGATCCAGAGATACACCCGACAAAGTCTTCAAGGCCTGCTTTTGAGGTCAAAAAAAAGGCAATGGCGTAATTTGTCCAAAAATATTACTCCATATTGAAAAAATGTTCCCATATTATATAGAATTCTGTGTAACTCTGGATATAACAGGAGGGAGTTATTAAGGCATAAACAAAGAGGTTTCTGTCAAAATTAAATATTAAACACAAGATTACAACAAGAAACGTCTTCTCCCATGTACACACCCAAGGAATTAGCTGTATTATTTCGCAAGAAAGTCGAATTTTCCAATTCGAAAAGAAGTTGAAATTTGGTTTATATTGTTGTTTTGATAGCTCCAGCGTACATTTATTTTTTTGTTTATTCTCAGATAATTATTTCAACTCTATTCAAGCATATATTAGCTATCCATTGATATTCTTGCATGTTAAAACAGATATATTTACTGCTGTCATTGACAAACAATATGTTTATGTTCTTACATATATGCATTAGGATAATATTAGGACAAATAATTTGAGTGTAATGCCGATATAAAAGAAATAATTAATTCCCCGAATTAATTTGGTAGGTGGAATAGTAAAGGGAAAATAACCTGTCAATAACCATTAATTACTATTGGCGGGCAACTTAACATCCGCTGCTTACGTACCCTGGTAGTGGTTGTCTGGTAGGATGCATATGTGAAGCTAGAGGAAGTTGAATTCCGAACAGGCGGTTAGGAATTCTTTTTTTGAGACTTCGTAACCAGAACAGTAGAAAGCATCCCATACGAAAATTCTAACTACCCCAGTGTATAACTATACGGAATGCTAAAAATCACCAATTATCCTAATGACTGGTGCCCTAACACCCCCTGCCACAAGCACCGTGGTTGCTTGCAGTGTAGGATATCCGATGTAAATTTAATGTGCAGATAAAAGCAAGTTGTCCGCAATGGATTCCTGAGGAGCGTCTAGTACCTCCTAAAAAGATGAGTTGATCAGTCTACCCTTGCCACTTGCAGTTTGGAATGGGCACTTGAAATGTTTCTGTCGCTGGGTCTAAGAGGAGGATATCCAGCCCATTGCTTTTCCTATATCCAACTACCAAGAATTTTTTTAAAATAATTACTTGGCACCTACTGATCGTTGTTTAAAGATTGGTGAATGTTTATGAGCTGAAAACAAGCTGTAATAGTTAACCTACTTTCTTCGAAATGATTACTGAAATGAATGATGATATAGCCATAAAATACTGCTGGAAAATTTTCAATAGGAGATAGAAATTCACAAACCATCAGATTTAATACAATGCGATCTTTTTATTCATTTACCTATCTCATGAGTGACGGCGGAGAAGAGTCTTTGTCTACTAATATGGAGGTCGTGATTTTGAATTCCTCCATGGTAGGTACTTCTCCACGGAGTGCGTGGATACCCAAAGGAAGTTCCTTCATTAGCGTTCTCATAAAAAATCTTTTTTAATTTGGACAATTTCTTAATAATTATTTTTGGATGTGCAAAGACAGCGTAGATTAGTGGCAATCACCGGGAGAACTTTCTCATAAAACCTTCAAGCACGTGTTTAAGATATCGATCAGACTACAGAAATTGATTAAAATTTTGCGGTTTATTGATAAGGGGTAGATTTTTTTAGGAACTCCACGTCTATATTGAGTGTTATTGCTGTCTTTCTTCTCCTCTGCAGGGGATTAGGGTGATTCTGCAAATTTAAGATAGTTGGTACGATAGTTGTGAATCGTTGAGTTTTGCTGATTTTTTATATTTTTCATTACTATCTTGGAAATATGAGAGCTCATTTCATTGCAGAATTTAAATAATAATTGAGTGAAATAACATGTACCTATTAATTTATGGAACGAAGAGGTATGCTATATGTAAATATAAAATGTAATTTTTCCCGTAAACGACAACGAATCAGAATAATTTTTAATGGCAGCACTAAGGAAAAAATATTTTATGCTAAATAACCTTGTTATATTGCCCATTTTATCTTCTGTAATGACAATCCCTACTAGCATTTCGTCCCTCGTACGTAGAGTAATATTTTGTGCTTAGATATATAAAGTGCATACAATGCTGTTAGTAGAATGTCGCTCGAGGGAAATATGGCGTTTTAAATTTGCCGGTTCTACCGTTAATCCATCTAAATATGTTTTCATGGTTTCTTCTTATCCTATGAAGAACTGGAGACGAAAATAATTTATGTAATATAGTTGGGATGAAACATGTGACCATTGTCCGTGAACATATAAGGGTGAAAGTAGATGCTACTCAGAATAATGAGTAGGACAAAATTAGCCATTGGCCTTTGAAAAATCTGACCTTGTTGGCAACCCGAAAAAAGATCAATCCAATACGATGTCTTAAAAATAGATATTACCGAATTGAAATAATTTTCTTAGGTATTCAGTGGCGTCAGATGGTATCTCGCAGACCATATGGTTCCCCCAAGGACGAGATGATGTTCTTTACATTTACATCTACATATTACCCTGCATGCCGCCGCGAGGGCGTGTGGCAGGGGGTGTTAGGCCACCAGCCATTATTGACATTGATTATTAATGTTATTCGCATTCCGCATCTTTTCACTTTCGGGACGACCAAATTGGCATGCGTATTTTCTACTGTCAGAATCACGATTTGTAAGAGGGAAAACGGATTCCTTTTTCTTTTCAGTCAATTAATCTCTTTCAACTTCCCGTCGAGGCCACCACATAAGAACAAAGAAGTCTAATGAAAACTCTGATAAGAGGAAAGGATAATTAATTTATCGTACATATTTTGAGACACGAAGACGAGAAAAAAATGATGTTTCAAAATAAAAGAGGCAGTCGAAAAAAAAAGATCTAGTGTTACATAGATCTACATGTTACCCTGCTAGCCGCTCTGTAGGCATGGGGCAAGGAATGGTAGGCCAGTCGTCATTAAGTTAATTTGTGATTATTAGCGTTGGGTGCCATTTTATTTTCCGGAATATTCGAAGTTTCCTATTGCCGTGGCCTCGAATTGTGCTGGGGAAATATGATTCCTTACATCGGTCTGCTCTGCAGTCAATTATTGAATGGATAGTTTAAAAAATTATTTTTCCCCCGAACAATAAGAGATAAGAATAATTTTCAAAGATGACGTTCAAGGAGAAATGTTTTATACTAAGTATCCTAGTTAGTATCCTCAATTTTATGTTTTTTAATTGCAACTCCTACTAGCAGCTCGTCTTTAAAGTGTTAGTACTATTTTATACCCAGATATATAAAGTGCACGTAAAGCTCTTGGTATAATGTCCTTCAAACGATTTAATTTTAAGACCTTTCCGTTTGTTTATAATTTTCGAGTAGTGCATAATATGACGGTGCATAATATGTATGGGAACTCTCCCTACCACGTACCGTAGTTGATTGGCTTGCAGTGTCCCATTTAGCTGTAGAATTTCCCTCAAATTCTCGTTGTGGTCTCGCCTTCCATTTTAATGCTGGACTAAGATTATTCCCTCTCCCTAAATTCGTAACCATACGTGGCCGTAGATACGTGGAACAAGTAATGATAGAGGCCAAAGAGAGGAAATATTTAGAAACGACGAGGTTAGCAGACGGAAGAATTGAGTGGAGAGCTACGTCGAACCAATCTAAGGAAATGTTTTCAAGTGATGCAGTGACGATGGTAGATGACGACAAGTTGCGTTTAGAACATTTACTCTAAAAATTGAGTAACCTGGGCCGACTTAAATCGGGATACTCCATGGTACACCAACGGCTATTAATGGCCACTGGAGGCATTCTCACGTACGCCGATGACGCATCTTCCGACGCTCTCCGCCCACCTCCCTCCCTCCCCATTCCATATCGAATCCAAATCGCTCCCTCCCACCAACCAGAGATCGCTCGGAAATCGTGTGGCGCCCGGATTTTTCTCCCACCGCGTGGCCGTGGTCCTATTTTTAAGAATAGAATAGCGAGAGGGGGGAACACGGGAAGCTGGGATCCATTTCATCCCCCCTCCACTCGAGCGGAGTGGGTGCCTAATCACCTCCCAACCCCTGCATGCGTAAGCAAGGTGGTATTTTTCTTACGCTGACTAAAAGAACGCCCCCCGGATTCCCTCGTGGCGTTTTTACCTCTGGGGAAGAACAACTTGTCTGAGGATTGTTTTTTTTAAAACTCTGAAGTTTTAGTGGAACTGGCGTCCTACATAGCCCAAGGGCAAGGACATACCCTTGCAATACCCAGCGTGCACTCTTTCGGACGTGACATTTTGAGCTCGGAAGAAAATATTGTTCGATTCGACGCAAAAATTCATCGTTGCACACTTTTTCGAACTTAATACCAGGCCCCACTCCTCACATTATTCCAGTTGACATCACGAGAATGAGCCTCTTAATTGGCTTTATTACTTACACCCAATAGGGTGTCCGGCAGCCGATGCTTCCACACGAAAAACATGCACACTCAAAGTTATACGTTACTCGAATCTTAGCTGCAAATGAGGAATTGTAAACATTAAAAAAAAAGGAATTCATTTCTGCCAACCGGCTTGCATGCATCACAATATCTGTGCATAAAATGGGACTTCGCCCCTACGGGAAGAGCTACTAAAAGGGAGTACAATTAAATAACACAAAATGGAGGATACTATCTGGGCTAATAAACATAAAATGTCGTTGCCTAAACAGTGTATTTGGCAATTATGCTGATATCCTGCCGTTAGTGGGAAAAATCACATTTTAACTCCATCCATTCTACATTTCATACCTCTAATTTTATTTTCTAGATCTCTCGCACCATAGTACAAAAAGGCTAGTAATACATCTCTCTACACCAACGCTATTGGTTAGGATGAATTAAGAACAAAGAATATTTTGACATTATTATCGTACAAATGTATAAATGAATTAATGTGTAATATGCTCTCTTTAAATGTTATTCGATTCGTTTCCCTTTTTCGAAAGCCCGTATACGAATTAGGTTATAGGTTATAGATTATAGGTTACTACTTCGTTTGGTACTAAGCATCTAGCATTTAGGCAGAGCATGAAAGTGCATCAGGCAAAAAGGGAAAGGTAAATACTAAGAAAGCTAAAATACAAAAATAATATGTCGAATTTATGTTTTCATATGCTTAGTACTCAGTAGAAAAAGTCATTAATATTTTGCACATTATATTCAATCAACACAAGATGATAAAATAAATAGAAAAAAATAGAGGATATAAATTCTTTGAAATAACTAAGGGAACATTATTAAACGTTAAAGTTTAGTTAATATCCTGTCAGGTAGTGACAACCCTTTCCAGTTTTTGTGAATACCAGAATTGAGTTCATCTCGTCGACTATTAGCACCTTACTTTTCTCTCTCCGTTGGTTAATTATTTCGTAGAAATAAACATAGCTATGAAGATAACCAAAATTTATCTTTAGCAATTAATGTGATATCAAGATATTCTCTTGCATTTCCACCTCAGTAATGGCCAAGCATCTAAGTCCCTTCCTTATTACCAGTTCTGCTTAGATGTTTAAATGGAAGTAAGGTTCGATTGAACGCGATAGAACTCACACAACCCTGGGCAATCTATGTTAGTTATTATTTTATTTTTTCCCTTCAGTCATTTCGTTCAACTTAATTCCCAAGTGAGTGCGAAAATCTATAGAAATAATTAGAAAACAAATAACATGCTATTTAACCCCATCCTTAAATTATACGGTTTAATCTTAAAAGGTAAAGTTGCTTAGTATCAACTACAACCTTATTCGTATTTTTAACCCCATAAAGGGGAGTAAACACTACATGCGCTTATTCCTTTCTTCTCGTCAAACCTTGATAACCTTTTCTCGACGGTATGTAGGGCACGACGTTACGCGGGAACGTATAATGTATTTTCGCTTGTTTAGGATATATTTTCTCTCCCGGCCTTATGTGTGCTATACCTCTGGGCTAGAGATGGCCGTTACATGTCCTACTTTCCATTTAGGTGCTCATAGAGTACAACAGTTCTGAAATCAGAAGTAGGTCTCTTCATATTCTTGGCCCGTCCATGATGACACAGTTAGTCATTTGGCCTGGCCGTGTCCGGCAACATAAGCTCTACACACGCACGCACCCAAGAAGTGCAACTACTTTCACTTGTGGAATGTCATCACCTTCACTAATTGGAGAGCCTCTGATTTCAAACTGCGATTGCGTGGAGCTTCTTCGAGAGTTTCAAAATTGTCAAATGTACCCAGTTACGTTCCCATTTGTCACGTCATTTGCATAAACAGTAAAGATTGGGCAGTATTTTGGATAGATTAACAGTTGATACCATCATGAAGCAGTCTTATCTGCCATATCGGAAATCATGTTATCACCATGGAATCTTCCTACTAGTCACATTTTAGGGGAGTTGGACAAAGTGCGTGCTCGTGACATGCCTCAATGGCTAGGGCATAGGGTTACCAACAAACCATAAGTACAACTCGAAAGGCAAAAATATTCCCAGCCAAGTTTAGCGAGAGTGAAATGCTGATTCCATGACTTTGATGGAAAATATAGATAGAGACATCTCCATGAATTCAGTGCTTTTTTATTACTGGAGAAAAGTGTATACTGCATTTATATACACTGCATCTGAACAAGGAGTGGAATATCCTGCGCATGATCTTGTGTTGCAAGAAATTCACAGTAAATATCTCGTCAGGATTTCATTAAAAAAAATAATTTTACAGGCGTGCACGTGTAGTGTGTGTATTTGTTAAAGTCTTGCTTAAATTTTCCTATAAGTCTGTCTCCTAAGTTGTCAACTTAAACCATCGAAACGGATATTATATTGTAGAAATGAGGAAAAAATATTTTAGTAATTCAAAAAACTACTGCGGAATGTATTATTTATGTGTATTCCTTTAGAGAAGCGATGATTTTCGGTCCCAGCCTGAAAACTTTAACATAGGTTTACAGATGAAAGGAAAATGTATGGAACAAATATATATACTAGATGGAATTCTTAAAGGTTTTATGTGATTGATCGCTTTTATCCTTGGTCTAAACGATTTTCCTTATATTGCAACTTAACTGCAATAAAAAGTGCGAAGTAAAAGTCGTAAAGGTGTGATATCCCATATTTATGTTTATATATGTATACGATAATGTGATCTTCATTCGGCTCTTATAATCCGGAATACGCAAGGATGTGTGAGCAATGTGATGTTTATTTCGCTAACCAAATTAAAGTTATTTTAGTTTTACAAAAACATGAAATATGTTTTTCTTTAGTCCAATACTATTTTTTACCACAAAAATTGTTAATATGATTTTTATCCTTATGGAGAAATATTTGAATATTTAAAACGCAAATTCAAAAGCAATGCTTAAAGGTTAATGCCTGAAATAAGTACCCGATAGCTATTCAGTATATGTGGGATTATTTATTACTGTTAATGCTCAATCGCAAAAATGTTAAATATTCTTTCCTTTGATGGTAATTCTAAAATACATTGAATTACCGTTTCACGTGTAAGAAATCCGAAAATCCTTCCCTCGAAAGCGTCCCCAATACCCGAGGGTCACTTCGTGCGTGGAAAATAAAACGATGACGTTTTTGCCGCAGCACATAATGTATGGCTAGAAATTAACAAAGCTTGCTGTTATTCTGATGTCAGGTTTACTGAAAACCAGGAAAATTGAAGAAAGCGGTGAATTTCGTGGAAAAAAAGAAAAAAAAAGGTAAGGGAAAATTGGAGAATTGGAAAAAGGAATGAGAGATATTTTCAACATAAAATCGTAATAAAATTACTAAAGGTAAACTAGACTAAAGGTAAACTAGTAATAAAATTACTACTACTAAATTATTAATCATCTTACCATGAGGCTCCATGTTGTTGTAATATTACCATAATCGTGTATGAGCATTGAAATTCTATATTTTCCCTCTAATATTAGTTTAGAAAGCGCGAAAAAGTGGCGGTTAAGTTGTTAAGAATCAGCAACCTGATGCCCAGAATTTCCGTATATATATGGGAACGTGGTCCTATGGAATATTTGAGATGAATAAACTATACTAAAAGTTAATAAAAAAAGGTGAAAATTTCAAATACGATTCCTCTAGACCAGAGCAACCCAACCGATGTGCCGCGAAAAATTTACCTGCAAAGTCCTGGGATATGGGGCAACGGCACCGGAGGGCTACCCCGCCGAGAGGTTCCCCTTTCGCTTTATTGCCCTGTACGTGTGAAGGCGACCTCCCAGAATGTCATAGACGCCATTCCCGGCTGGAGTGGCTGTAAACTACTTTCTCCGAGTCAATTGCTCTTCTCCTATTATAATCGCTCTTTGGTTTCCCAGGCAAGCCTTATCACCCTTCCTTTCCTTGCATTCCCTTGGTAAGGAGGTTCAAGAAAAATCTTCCCTCTTTCAGTTTATTTTGTCTCCTCTCCATGTTCTCAGGATCATCTGATTAATTTTGCGGACTCTTTCTATGGATGAACAATGTATCTTTTGCTTTCCTAGTAAAAATTCTTACTAATGTCACGCTTTAGGTCGCATTTAAAACAGGCAAATTTTCTCAAGAACTGTTTTCAACCACATCACTCCCTCACATTTTGCATCTGCGACTCAGATGATTCCGCTTGTTTCGTTTATTTCGTGCTTATGACTGGATGAGTAGACTTATCTAAACCAAAAGTTTATGTATTATAATGCAAAAATATTTTAAAGAAAGATTTTATTTAATGAACCCCTAGTATAAAAAGAAGCAATTAATCATGTTCATATAAAAATGAGTGGGCGTGGTAGCACAGTGGTTAGAGCACTGGGCTACTGACCAGAGGCCCCGGGTTCGATTCCGGGTGAAGCGCCTTGGTACTCTCAGCTTCATCCAAGCTGTGTACCATTTTTCGGGTAC
>LYUA01000888.1:196657-207797 GCA_002093875.1 Calopteryx splendens | reverse complement strand
CCCCGGTCAATGGTGTCCCGCTTTACGAATGTTAAAATCTGGTCACCTTATTCTTATGTGTGGATTCATACGCTGTTGTTATTGGAAATGTCCATTAAAAATGGCTTCCAGTTACCTTCAACCGTCTATGCCGCTGATCATCTCTCACCGGCTCCTCCGCCATTAGGATTGATTTCTCGGTCCTTCGACGAGAGACAGGTCCATGCCCTTCTACCGTATTGCAACATACCAACGAGGAAAAATCTGGTTAATACCTTGATGTGGGGAGTGTCACTAAATGGTAGAGGGGCATGGATTGTAAGGCAAGTAGCGAGGAATAATAAAAAAATATAGAGATAAGTAGACGAGCCGTTTGACGAACGTCTGATTGATGACAAGACACTTGGGTTGGTCAGCTACTGCAGTGAGGGGTTTACGAACAGAGGGAAGGGATAATAGATGGCAAAAACTATAGAGGATAACCTGGATTAGAGTATTTGAAAAAGATAGATGATAGAAGAAATGGGATGCATACGGCTTTCGGATCTTAAAGAGGACGGTAGAAGTATAGAACTGAGGACTATAGCCAAACAATCTTAATGAATTGATAACCAGGAAAGATGTGCAATTTTTTTAAAAGTTGTACTTAATGTCCCTCTTTCACGGATTTTTATAACAATAAAATTTTATTTTACTACAGTTTCGGCTTGTTTAAGAGGCATTTGTGCCGTTTTTGGTGGGTCAATGGGGAAATACAATTTTGGAACGAATCCCTAGAATATATGTACGTCCGGCGGACTGCCTAATGTTCCCCGCAACACGGCGCGCATTGAAATCTAGATAAAAGAGGCAGAGGAAAAAAATGACGTTAAACAACCCGAAGGTCCGTTTGGTATGCGAGGGTAGAGCTCACACAGTACTAAGCCGAACGGTGTGTAAAATTCTCACATTAGGGTAGGGTGGCCAGTTCCTTTACCTGTGCCGCCTGCGGTTTCCCAGGATGACATGGTACTCGAAAAATCACACAGCTTGGGTGAAACCTAGGACGTCACTCGGAATCAAACCCGGGCCTTCCGGTTAGTAGATCAGACACTATTATTTGGCAGAAAATTTTCATTGGACTTCGAATTTTAATTTACTAATATTTAAGGTGAACAACTGAGAGTGAACCAAAAGATCAATCAAATTATTCCACTTGATTGTAAACCGTATAATTGTGGGATGGGCAGTGAATTTACTTTCACATCTAAGCTATTGCTTCAAAATAAATAAATTATACAGTACTGTCAAATGGAATAGTGCTTAAAGTAATAGAATTAATAACATTTTAATAGAATTTATCAGAGGAATATTTTTTTACTTTTAAAAATGAAACGACCTAAATGATCCCATGCTGCCCTATCTCAAATCCAAATTTACAGAACTCATCGCTGCACTTAGATGTTGAGTTTTCTTTTCCTTCTAAAAAGCTTGAATATCCTCATTACGACAAGCAATTCAGCACTATATCAAATTTTGAGAAACCCTTCATCAACTCAAACATTTCACCAAATTGATGAAGGAGATCCCCCAGTTGCATGATGCTGTGCAATTTTGCTGTAAAAATATTTTGCAGGGATCCAATGTAGTCAAAAACACTCCAGGACCATGTCTCAATGTAGTGCCCATCCCTGAAATGTAGCATTTACGTTATATCCATATAAATATTTAGAGGAATATATCCAAAAAGGGGCATGGTAGTCCAGTGGGTAGAGCACTGAGCTACTAACCAGAGGGCACAGGTTCGTTTCCGGGGTGATACCTCTGGCCACCCTAGGCTTCACCCAAGCTGTTCCATTTTTCAGGTATCAGGTCTTCCTGGCAAATCACAGGCAGTGCAGGGAAAGAAACTGAGCCCCCTACCCTGATGTGTGAATTTCACATGCTGTTGAGTTTAGTAGTGGGTGAGATCTACCCTCACCTAACAAACTGACTTTAGGGTTGATTACTATGATTTTGATATCCAAAAAAAAGAGGAATTTTCATGCAACTAGTGAGCATCATCCCTCTGCCAACATATTGGCAAGTTATTTTTAACTCTTCATATGCCTACCAGGATAAATGACAGTTGTGATGAATGATAGGCATAAAGAATAATGACCCAGAGAGTTGCAGACCTATAAAAATAGGGGTTAGCTACAAAATAAGCAAGTTTACATATTGCACCACAAATCAGTCTTGTGTAGCAAGCAGCAGCACTTAGGGGCCCAACACTTCACACAAACCTACCTATGAAGCTCACTGTTCTATGGCTATGCAGTATATAAAATTGCAAAAGGACCAAATTTTGAAATCAAACCGAACACAAAAAAAAGCTGCCCGTTTCATGAAGCATTGTTACGAATAAACAGATTGGATAAGTGGCTTGAAAGAAACTGGAAGCACAAATATTTCATGCGCAACTTAAACTTTTAGAAAAATGGAAATCATTGGAGCTTAATACTTATACAGAAGGAATAATTTCAGCAACACATTACATTAGAAGGTGAGGTCGCAATGAGAAGGGAAGTTGAATGCTGAACAATAAAGAATCCTCTTTCTTTTGCACAATTTGAGACTAAAACAAGAGAAAACATGGCAATTCAGTCTTCCTGAGAATAAATTTGTATGGATGACTAAAATCACCAATTAGTCTTAGTAATTAATGGCTGGTGACCTAATGCACCCCCTCCCTATGCTCTATTGATGACCTTCAGGGTAAGATGTAGATTATGTGAATAATAGCAGCTGGAGACAAAAAATAATAAGAAGCAATGGTTACACAATAATTATGAAAATGGACAGACTGGGCTACTAATGAAGAAACTCTTCCCAAATTTTCCGTACAGAGAAACCTATTGAAAACATTCACATACAGAAGAGGGAAACTAATTGGAAGCACTAAGATGCACAATACTTTAATAACAAAGGGAAAAAGCCACAAATGAATACCAAGCATAAAGGAGAAGCAGTGCTGGATGGCATCAGTGCAGAGAGCTTAATGGAGAAAATCCAGGGATAAAA
Organism: Calopteryx splendens; assembly: GCA_002093875.1. NCBI lineage: Eukaryota > Metazoa > Arthropoda > Insecta > Odonata > Calopterygidae > Calopteryx > Calopteryx splendens. Next base: position 204,776 of record LYUA01000888.1, on the reverse strand, counting down.
TAAGGTTGGGAGGGCACCTTTAATCTAATTCTGAAATTGTTACTCTTTATGAACTCTAAAATGTTACAGTTAGAATTTTTCTAGACTTTAAATCCTTTGGCATTATAAAGCAGGGGCAGATTCATGGTGGGGGATAGAGCCAAGCCCTCTCCCTCCCCAGAGGAATGGTTGACCTTAAAAATTTTTACACTATATGACCTATTTTACATTTCCATAAGAGTTGAAATAAGTACCTGAATTTTCACATCATTATAAATCTATCCCCTCAGCCCTTCAAATTCAAACAACCAAATTCATGGATCCCTCCCTGCAAAAATGTATGTACTCATAACTATCAGCATATATCAATGTAATACTATGCAAGTATCCTTTTATCCTATTCAAAACCACATTTAAATACTTTACTATGCCCATGTTTGGGATAGTTCATTTCTTATGCATTAATAGTGTATGTCTCATCTTGTTTGACTGTGAAGTAAGATATTGATGCATCAATTGATAAAAACCAGTTTAGAGAATGCTGAGCTAATACTTATCATTAATTGTGTCATTAACACTTAAAATCTAGTAGGTGGAGAAAGATATTATCTACTTGAAATTAGTAATAAATACAGATTCACAACATTCATTGGTACATTTAATATTTAACATCGATATCAGTTTAAGTCGTCTTTTACGTAGTGCATAATGTATAATAGGTTTAAAAACAGTAACTAACAATCCATATATACATTATATATCTACTAATAATTCTAAAAAATCTACACGATACCCCACAAGCCATCGCTAGGGCGTGTGGCGGGGAGCACTAGTCTTATAGTGGCAGTTATGTAATGGGGTATTTCTTACAATGAGAAAATTTTAAACTATTTTAACCTTCTTCAAATTTTGATTTTAACCAATATGTAACCATGTTATTTAAAAAATCACAAGTGATGTATTATGTTGCATTACACTGAAAGCCTGAACTGGCAAAGAGGTAGGTACATGCTTTTTAAATGTCACAAACAACTCACATTGATTAGGATTTAAATTAAAATGAGGATTTCATTGCACATATATATTTACTATCTACAAACATATACATCAAAGTCAACACAATGTAAAGAGTGGTCTCCAGTAAACATAAACAAGGTTAACCAATTGATGACAGCTGAAATGCACGGGTGGAAACTAGTTAATTTTTTAAAATTATAAACAAAGAAATTAATAAAAAAATAAAAAGGAGATGACTAGATAAATCTGTGAGAGCATCCTAAAAGTTTACACTTGTATATGATTCTTCAAAAAAGTAATATTAACTTGGACAAATTTCCACAAAAATGATTTTGATGATATAGGCTTACAGGTATTGTACTAAACTAGCGATTTATTCGTATGATTTGTTTAATCAATGTACACTTTTAATTGGTGAACTGCTCAAACATTAAAATAAACTTGAGAACAATTTGTGTATTTCGAATGTTTTAAATCAGTTAAGAAAAGAGGCACAATATGGAAAGAAACGTGTCAGTAGTTTACTGTTCTGTATCTCTGTTAAAATTTGTATTTTCTTGCTAGAGGAAGTGATTTATATTTTTAGTATTTACAATGAGAGCATAATTTACTATACTTTTTGTGATAGTAAAGCCATTCAGAATGCAAATTTGAAACACAACATAGTACCTACCTATTGATTTTAAAATGGCAAGGGAATAGCTAGATATAAAACAATAACAAAGTCTCTTATACCAGAAATTGAAAGAAAGGAGAATCAGTAGAATTCAAAATGGCTATAAAATCTATTATCAAGTTTCAATTACAACTATAATAAGTATTGCAAGGTAACAATAATAATTCAACTTGTGTGATTTTGAATAAAGATTATAAAAGGTTTACTAAGTTATAAAATAACACATGTAAAATGTAACAAAATATACACTACGATTAAGAGAAGTATAACAGACTGTTGCCACCAAAATAATTTACAATTATACATCATCTATCAATGTCAAAACACTACTGTATCTACTAAATAACACAGCAAACGCCAAAGAAAATAAACATGGTTTACATATACATGGTGCATATTTACAATTCAAATACTGACAGAAATGAGGAAAACTTGATTACTTCACATATTTACAGCAATATTTATACAACTGTGTAACCTGAGAAAACAGCAAACACTAATGCATATAAAATTCATTAGTGTTTGAGATTAACTGCATTAAAAACCTTAACAAACTAAGGTACTTGAAAAATAAGTATTGGCTATAAATGATGGCCAGATGTTTTAAGGCCAGACACTACAACTTAATTTTAGTGAAGTCTGTATCTTCTTCAAGTTTATGAAAAAATTATTTTTTAAGTTTATAAATTTCATAAAAATACATCTAATTTAAAAAGGCGTGGCACAATCATTAAAAAGTTATTCTATCATTAAACTTGGTCTGTGAAATACAGATGAGTGATGATTATAACCTTCCTTTCTTGGCTCATGGCAAAAAGAAAGAAGAGGCAATGAGAGCATGATCAGTAGGCAGCTGAAGTCATGGCAGCACCCAGGAATTCTGCAAGGCGTAGTCGCTTCAAAGGGGGGTTGAGGATTAAATCACTCAATTCCCCTTAGAAGCTGGAGCCAATTGACAATGTCGGTTAAAGCGTAATAATACAAAATACTGTGCACGGACAAATACTTTTAATGCAACATTTGTTACTCATCACAACAGTATTCTATAATAAAGCAAATTTATAGGCACTGTTTATGTGACTCCCCCAATAAACAACTTGAAATAAATAATTGACACGATCTCACAGCATCTTGCTGAAGAGTTTTATTTAAAGTAAGTTTTATCACACACACAGCAAATAACTTTTGCAACTACCTCTGCATGGCTCGCACTTCCTCCTTAACCTCTTCAAGCAAGTGGGCACTTTTCTGAATGGATTCGTGTTGAAAGCTGAGATGAGTCGCTATCATATTCATTTTCCTTAAATTCTAAAAAGAAAAATTGGCAGTGACAGTACTATGTATGATATAATTTCAATGTAAAATGAGTAAAAATATTCTTACCTCCAACGAGTTTTCTATTGTATTCTCCTGCAGAGCAAAGCTTTTTGCCGCATGCATTAAGGTCTGTACATTAAAAAAATCCCTCATTAGTGCAGGTTTAAAAGCAATTCCTAGGAAGAGAATTACACAACATGTATAAATATATAGCTAAAAACAATTCTTACTTCATTTGATTTAGCACCCCTCTGGATTTGCCTCGCTACGGATGCGACATAATTAACATTTACTTGGACTCGATCGGACAGTCTTAACTTTGACTCGACAAATAAACTTCTCGCACTAGTGCTTGAAGCTGAGGCCATTGCCTATTTGTAAATAAGGAAACACTTAAGACTTAAATGATCAACAGGAAAAGTAACAGCAGTATCTAAGAGGTAATCGAACTGAACGAAAACACTGGAAAATAAAAATGCTAAACAGTTTCGAAAAGCATTATACGCAGTTTTATATGGTATTTGCGGTCCAAATTCATGGCATAAAATGCTACGAGAGATATTAGAAAACAATTCGCATGAAATTAAACACAGGCTATGATACCATTGAAGGGGATGGGGAAATACTGGAAGCGCAAGATGCGCAAGCCAATCTAAGGGTGGAACGGGTGGAGTATTCCGTAGGATGTCAACATTTCCTGCCACCTTTTTCTTATTCTAACATTCTGTTCTGAAAAATGTATGTTAAAACCCTGTAGAAGCGTTAGTATGTTTGGCTAAGTTTTCTGAAGCAAAAGATATTAGTTCTCGTTTGCATAAAGTTATTTGTCAAATATTTGTATGTAGGTTTGGTAAAAATACTATTTCAATCGATTACTCTTTCGGTTCAACGTTTGTATGATACATCAATATCAGATATGCAGAGAAAATTGCTGATTTTTCATTTGATTTTTTGCATCTGGATGAAAAATTCAGGCACTGGGTTAACTCTAGAAAGCTCTTGTTTCCCTAGGCTGAAAGATTTTACCCCCAAGCTGCATTTGTACTTTACTGTCCAATGAGAAAATAAATTTTAAGAAACACTGACAGATATTCCAATTGTAAAAATTAGCCCCCTTCTTGAATTCTTGGCATATATGCTGGTATACAAAATAATCCATCTCAGAATATTGATGGTGCTGTAGTAAATGGATAAAACATGTATAAGATGTCCTTGCTAAATATTTTAAAAACAATAGCCCTGAATTATAATTATATCTTCACAAAGGTAACTAATTTAATAACAAGTTAAGTTACTAGGTACTTAATGAAGATTTATTTTTAAAAAATTGAATACACACTAGAAATTATATTCCTAAGTACCAACAAGGTATATTTTAAAAATAAAATGTTGGACAATTCATTTTTCAAGTAATACTTGGAAAAGATAGGCATTAAAGACCTATAATAACTTACAATAGCGTGTACCTTGACCTTGAAATTCATTATTGTCAAGGTACCAATCATACAAAAAGGAACATTCCAGAACTTCAAATGCAATATTTTCAGTGAATCAACTGAACACTCGAGTCTTACAAGAAAAATTTTTACCATAAGTCTTTATGTCTTCATGAAATTTTATTGATAGACTGACCAACTGAAAACAATAGTTAGTGATTTGGTGTGAGGTACACACAACAATTCCTAAAAAAAAAGTTGGATTTCAGATAAACAGGCACACTATCAGTAGCCAAAAGCCACCATTAACATCACCATATGTAATGGTTGCACTTTTATATGAGGTAATGTACAACATAATAATAAGATAACCTATGAGGCAGCCATATGGCAAGGGAACCTGAACCCTACAGGCTGAAGTCTCCAAAGATGTTATGAAATAAGAGTTCTAGGTGAAAATACTTTCCCAAGCCATTGACACTACACAAAATTATGTAGTGTTATTAACACATTTTTGCTGTTCCCTATTAAAAGATGTAACAACCAGTGGATTTGTACCAAGCCAATATGGCTGATATCAGAGGACCAAACCAGACAGGCGCCCCCACCTTAGGCTCTTATGAATGTCAATCTCGAAGTTTTATGGAGTCTAATGACTAAAAAGTCTGGGCACTTGCTTCCCATAATGCATTTTCAACCTCACAAGTGGTTGATTTTTCATTTCCTTTCTTCATTTTTGTCACACTTCATTACATCCAACATTCTCCTCTCCATCACAGTCTTATTCAACAATCATTCCCTACTCGGTACGCCCTGCATCCAATTTTCCCACTTCTTTGGATTTCTCCCAATAGCCTTCTCTCCTCCCCCACCATACACAAAACCTCATTCATTTTTCTTTCCATCCTTCTCTACACCAACATTTCAAAAGCATCCAACCTACACCTGTCATCGCAACAACCCAGTTTCTGAGCCATACAAAACTACACTCCAGATCAGCTTTTTCACCAGCCTTTTCTTTACATCCTTGCTTAATGGCCAAGTCATAAATTAGCTCCTCTATGCCTCAAGCAACTCATTACCTTAGTTTTCTTATAATTAATTTTCATTCCATACCTATCACACTGGCTCTCTAGTGAACTCAGCAATTACTGCAACCCATTTGCCTAATTAAAGCTTTATTGTATACAAATCTGACTGACTAGATCAGTTCCACACAGTCTAGTCCATGTAAACGTTGAAAAGTATGGGTGATAACACATAACCCAGCCTTACCCCACGTCCTACAAATCCCCACAATTTTTCCATCTGCTAACCTCACCTGTGTAGGCTGAGATATGTGGGATAGGAGGCATCCTTTCGGACATCTCCTATCTTCTGCAATGCCTTCATTAGGTGATCCCAATTAGCCCTATCAAATGCCTTCTCGAAATCTATATTCCTTTCCGTCAGTGACCTCATTACCGGTGTAATGAGAACCTCTACCCTTCCTAAACCCGAACCGATCTTCTACGAAATAATCACTTGCCTTCTCCATTCTCTAATTAAATACTGGATATACATGGAGCATTTCCTCCATTACCAGGGAGTTATCACCTTTAAACGCAGGTTAAATCGAACTCTTTCATTGAAAAATCTAATGAAATATTCTGAGCAACAAACACAACCATGAGCAACTGCATTACCACAACAGTCTTGAACTACTAGTTTATAATAGAGTTAAAGGGAGACAAAAATGCTTTAATTAATTGTAAGGAAGAGGCTATTCAGTATTTATAAAATTAATTTTAATACATAATCAAATATTCAAACACTACAAATTTACAAAGAACGCACTTAAAAACTAAAGATATGTAGGGTATGGCTCTGCGCGGTTCTTTCTCATAATGAATTTTATTTTTCGGTCCATATCCTCGTTGTAAATTGATTTACACTTTTCATAGTTAATACGTCGTCGGTACTGGAAAAAAGGTCAAAGCATTACTTTCGAAAATGAATAGCTTGACAAATAGAAGTTAGCAAATTCTTATTTAAAATTTACCTGGAATGGCTTCTCGTAAAACCGAGTGCGGCGATACTGATCAAGAATTCCTTCTTTTCCTAATATTCTGAAAATAAATACTATTCGTTGTACTTTGAACAGGAATAAATCGACTACACGAACTAGGGGTCTGAATGCTTGTCACCTACCTATTCAATATTCGACAGGCCTCTTCTATATTATTATTTCTGACAAACACGGTTCTAGAGATGAAACTTGCATGCTTAAGAGGCATGATATTTTGAGACGTGCGATCAGAAGGATAAATAAAAGGAAATTAACTGGATTATTTTAATGTTGCCCAGTTATTTAACACACGAAGATCGAAATCAAAATACGAACGCGCTTTTACTACAGTCATCTGTTTAGAAATAAAAGGAAGAAAAGAAATCCCTGTTCCGTCGTAAACGTCGTAAATAACCGTAAACAGTAAACAAGAAATGTCAAAAATCACTCGTACTTCATGATATTCTTCAGTGTTGTACTCTTTGTATAAATGTTTATAAACTGTCAGGGAAAATATGACCTAAAATATAAAACTCTCTTTCAACGAAATTTCTATTTATACGATAACGATCAAATAGTTATCCGTAGTTTTCGGAAAAAACAAGTTCGTGATCATGCACCGTCAGCAGAAAGGTACATCTCCATTCGGCCACACATATCACATGCACCGCAAGCAGAAAGCTACTAAAGATACATCTCCATTCGGGCAAATACAGTCTCTCATTGAAGAGTTGACACATTCTGGTCAGAAAGAACTAAATGGGAAATTGATGTCCTCATTGAGGAATCTCTGCAAGTAAGTTAATGAAATAGGATATATTTGATAAAGTTTAATACTTTTCCAAGTGGGACGTATTGTGAAACTGCATTTTGTATGTTTCGTATTTTATAGCTTGACTACGCTCGCTGTTCTCAAGTGCTTTTGTAATATCATTTTAGTGCTTTGATATTTACTTGAATATTATGGAAATTTATGGGTAATAAATGCATTTCGTTTCTAAAAATTCCCTTATTTAATTATCATCAAACGGTATAACCCCAATTTTAGACAGTCTGATGATTTTGTTGGAAGGAGCTACCAAATGATTATGCATCAGTTGCAAAAGGACCATGCTGAAGTCCGATACAGTGCTTTTCTAATCATTGATGATTTCTTTGGGTAATTATTAATCAACTTTTAGTGAATTATGCTAATTTGTGAAGCATAATAAAATATTTAAGTATATTTTATGCATAGGCGGTCTCACTCTTTCCGGGAGCTGTTGCTTAACGATATGCAGCTGTATATGGAGCTCACTATAGGAATAAATGAAGAGAATCCACTTCCTCTTCCTAGAGCTACTGCAAAAACCCTGAAAAAGAAGTCTCTGCATTCTATTCACGAGTGGAATAAGAAATATGGCAATGTTTACAAAAAACTTAGTTTAGCGTACAAATATTTGAAGAATTGCCATAAGGTAATTATATAAATATTGCTATCATATTTTATATTATGATATGGAGTGTATGATGATATTATTTTAAATGTGGTAAGAGCTTAATTAACATATAAAGTGATAGATAAATATCTGAATTTTGTGTGGAGAAATGCATTTTTATAATCATAATCTTTATTTATCGTTAGATGGTTACATACCACAATAGATA
>LYUA01000888.1:162241-181178 GCA_002093875.1 Calopteryx splendens | reverse complement strand
ATATATATATATATATATATATATAAATATATATATATATATATATAACTTTCTCTAGTCAACGTTTACTAGTTATCACATATTGGCAGTTGGCAACTTCTTAGCTGGCAATTTTAGATAATTGGGTAGCTTATAGTAATAAAATCTCACAACCAGTGTCCACATGAACATGATTTACATGGCCACATTTTATATGCCTACTCCACAACAGGGAGTGTGAATTGCATCACCTGACTACCTATCCAATTCACCGACGAACCTTCTTTGTTGAAGATGTTTGGGTTCCTATGTCATGTTTTCATCAGTGGTTTAATTAAATTTCCTCCAAAAAATTTGATTGCTAATGTAAACCAAGGAGGTATATGCACGGATGAAACTAGTTCTGAAATATGCATGCATAAAATTATGTGCTTACCTTAGTGAAAATATGAATTCATATATGTTGTGTAGATAAAAGCAGTGATGGGAAAAGTACTGGAAAATGTAATTGGGCTCAATTGCAATTACATCGGGGAAATTGTAACTAAATACAATTACGTGTCACACAATTTTGCCAAATATAATACTTTATGCCAATCAGAGAGTGTAGTTGGTTGACTTTTGTCTATGCCCAAAAATGAGAGGAAATTTAAACTAAACATTTTAATATTCTAACCGATCAGCCGAAAATGCTTGGACACATGTTTTTTGTCCGGAACTACCGACAATATTAGCTTCTCAAATGAAATAGATGATAATATAAATGCATTTATATTAATGTAAGTTTATCTAATCCCATTGTTGCTAATCTCTTCGTTAAATAATGATATGACTCAAGACAAGTACTGTACTCTCTTTGGGGGAACTATGGATGGCAAACTGTTTCCATTCTGACAATCTATAGTAAGCGCTCATAAAATGCTTATTGCTTTTTTATCCAATCAATTTTTAAACATATTTATTAAATTATATCTTTTTGTTATTAAATATATACTATTTATTCATGTGGTTGACTTTTGTTGACGCATTGCACACCCTCATATTATACCAAACAGTGAGTGCTTACATGTGAGCCAACAACGTGACTATCATTAATATAATTAATCATGTTTATGTAAAATTTTGTTCAACCAAAATTTAGGCATGTGGATGAGGACATGTCCTGACAAGGCCATCTTCTTGATGCAAATTAAAAAAAAAGGTATGGTGAGGTGATTTGATGAGATATTGAAAATGAATTCCTTATCCCACAGCTAGATGTTTTAACCTATATTCATGAATTCCAGTCCTTAAGTGCATATACACAAAAGATTAATCATGTACAAATGCTTAGGTAGCTCATTTTCTATTACTTTCAAAACTTGATTAGTTAGATTGGATTACGATTGAGCTGTTCAAGTTTTGCCCTTATTGAGAAGGGTGATGTTGTGGAACCTCATTTAATTTTCCTTTGAGGCCTGTACATTTTGTAAATGATACTGATTTTAGATCACATCCAGATGCCCATAATATCTGGTCAACGGCTGCATTAGATGGAGATGATCCAGAAATTCCGAAAGAACTGAGTGGGACGACACGTGTGATTGAATTCACAGGAAAATTCACTCCAGTGAAGTGGGCATGTCGTGCTCCTCTTACTTCAGGAAAGCTTTGTCCTCGTAAAGATCGTGAGAAGGTAATTAATTTCTCCTGGCAGGCTGGAATAATTATTTTAAATTAAATTTTTATTCCTAATGTGGACTAAATTTCTGGATATGACCACATTTTATGATATTTTCAGCATTTGCTCACTTTAATTTAAGTGTTTATAAAAATATTGTTGGCATTTCATTTACTGAAATACATATTTTATTTTTATGTGGAAAACGGAAATAAATTAATCCTCAAAAAGCAACATACAAATTTGTGGATCTCATAATGAAAAACATCACATGAGATTTGATAGTTGCTCCATTGCCATCCTCCAAGAATTCCCTCTTTTTTTAATGTAGCCATCTTCGTTTATCTAGTGTCTAAAATATAATCTCCCTTTTTCATCCAACTGAAATTCACTTCACTTGCTTGGTAATATATATGGTAGTTAATTTGAAGATGAAGTGGGGCATACTATAAGGTATAATTAATTTGGTATAATTCAATTCATAGTGCCCATTTCATGGACCAATTGTTCCCAGAGATGAACAGGGAAACGTTTGTGAAGTAGATGGTAAACTACCAGAACTTCCCCCTGAAAAGCCAAAAATTCCTGATTGGCAAGACCCAGAATTACTTCGGGACATTGAGGTAATTTTCATTATTTTAGTGCCAATTTATTCTAAGAATTAATACCATTTACTGTGAAATTTCTTAGGCGTATGTTCAAGCATCCATTATTGTGACTTAAATCAATAGGCACAACTGGTTCCTTCTGATAGTAATAGCATATGCATTTCATGTTTTCAGTAATATTTAATATGTTCAAATTCCGTCAATTTTATGTTGCCCACTCCAAATAAATAGTATATTCTTTTGCAAATTACTCTGCGACACAAATTTTGTGAGAAAGAGATCAGTAATTCATAGTTTTGACATAAAAATTTATTTTATCAGAATACACATTACATTTCTCTCTGGTTTTATTGAAACATTTTGGCCTCTAACTTAAGATGGCTAAATAAGGTAGTTTCTATTATATGAATATTTTTCTGGTAGAGGCAATTGTGCTAAAACATTGGCAAGAATGAATTACATAAATAATTTTCTTTGCGAACTGAAAATAAAAAAATTATAATGGCACCAAAGAATTCCATTCCACTGGAAAATACTGAAAATAACTTCACTGAACATACTTATTAGGTAACTTTTCTCTCGTAGTTTAAAAAAAAGGTATTTTCTCACATGAAATATCATAAGCATTTGGCCTATCATGAATGGGTAATTTCACCTAAAAATCATTTTAATATGGTACTCAACTTCCAAAGATCGTGTTCCTAAGTAAAACATGTAGTTGGTACATTTGTTTGGAATACTCATGAAAAGGAAATTATTAATAACGTACATTATTCATTAGAAAATTAAAATTTATTGAGGGAAAACTAATGGAGGAGATTTTTCAAATAAAAATCCTGCCCATTTTAAAGTGATATAATTATTATTGCCTCTCAAAAAGAAGTTAAAGTGGCTTTGTACAAATGACCGTTGTTTAGTCTTTTTTATTGCTTTTATTTTGGTAAGAACTTTCATTGTGTTTAATGCTTAACAGTTAGCTGACCAGTCATACACACTTCTTCATGTTGAAAATTTTCTTACAGAGCCAAACGGGGATAGACCTTACTATTCCTGAGAAGGGAAAGAGGAAGAAGAAAAAACCCAAATATCCTGCTCTCTCAGATATTAAAGCAGCACAAAATACTGCATATAATCGTCTGGCTAAAAAAATTTTCAAAAAGTAAGACTTCCAGTGATTGAATATAAATTATCTTTACAGAGTATAAAATGATGGAAAATATTGCCCAATATAATTAGCATTATTATGTATTAAAATTGTTGCTAATAATTTCAGATCTACAATGAAAAGAGTTGCATCCACTCTTGATACAATTGACCATAAAAGGTTTCGAGATAAATTTGGAGACCAGTTTAACTATTCCTAGAATACTAAAAGGATGTTTCTATTAGCTGCCCATATTACAATGCCTTTTTAACATGAAGTTGCCCAATGTCTCTGTGGAAACAAGGATGATTGAGGTAGGCTTTTAAAGTACCAACATGAATAATGACTTTTGAATGTAGTTATTCTGAACAAAATATGTTTTACATTACATGCACATGGAATGAGTAAGATTACGTTGTTAGACAAATAGAAAATGCATTTCATTTCAGTGTTGCCTAAAATAATGCTCTGCACATGAACTTGACTGTTTTAATTGCTACGGAAGAGAAGGTTCTGATCAGTGCAGCTGGATTGGCTGTTTTGGATATCCCAGTGTCTGCAAATTCTTCATCAGATCTGATGATGTTGAAGGAATAAAGAATTTATTAGAGAGCACTAACTTTCCCCCCCACCCCGCTCTCTTTCCCGATCCCGTTCACGAGCCCTTCGGCTTTCTGCTGATCTTGGTAGTTTATACTTCTCCCAGTGTTTATGATTTAAACAAGTGAAATCATCTAACAGTGCTATCTCACGAAGATACTTGGCTAGACGGAGCAGCTCTGTGTCACCAGATCGGTTGAGATGTGCCTGACGAAATGGGCGAATTTTCAGACCAGTTTGCGGATTCATCAAAAAGTTTCTTCTGATGTCATCAAACATAATTGTGTTTTTGTTGGAATATTGGCTAAACTTTCCCCAGATGACGCCGAGTGGTTTCACCTGAAAATTGGAGAAGGTTTCATTAATTTCATACAAACCATGAACAAAAGTGATGATGAAATGGTTGTGGTTTAGCTTTTTACATTCAAAAATTTGCGTACTTCAGATATGCAAACTTTTGTAAAACATATTTCTAAACTGATAATGCATTTTAATATGAGGAAGTTAAAATACCTTATTATACAGGACTGAAGGAAGGGGAAGATAATAAGGATCACTGAAAAGCATGAATGTCAAAATATTAAATTTATTATAAAGTTGCAACGTATACTTCATTAAAATCATACCAAGTTCTGCTACATGTGCAGGTTTAGCAAATTTTGTTTTCTCTGAACACAAGTGAAAACTACCATCTTAGCAAGGAAACCACATGTTGCATTATGCCATTCAGTTCTATATTCATTTCCCATTTCTGGATTACTTCCTGGGACATTAGTAATGTCCATAGAACAAAGAGTTAGTAATCCCTTGGAAAGCAATGTTCATTTTTTAAATAACTGGCATTTTACACTTATGAAGGTATCAATAATCATAGTATACCATAAAGCATCATTCATAGCAGGTGTCGGTTCTAACAATTAATGGCAGTGTGATCACTCCTAGTAGAATGGTCCTTGTAACAATGTCTTATACCCAAAAACATCAGTTTATGTGATACAGGGATACCACAACCATGGTATTAAATCCAAAGGTTGATTTGATAGGTGAGGGTAGAGATCAACTTGTACTAATCCCTGGTCAGCATGAAAATCCACACATCAGAAGGGGGAGTCTTGCATGTCCCATGCCACCAGAAATTTCCCAGGAAGATCTGATACCCAAAAATCACGGTGAAGCCGAGGGTACCCAAAGTCACCCAGATTTCAACCTGGCCCCTCTGTTCAGTGGCTGAATACTCCACCAACAAGGCTATCATGCCTCTACTACAGGGATATTTAAATAAAGCTAACAGTACCTCTCATGTTAAATTTCACTGCCATTACACAACATCTACATGCACACAAGATAACATCATATATGAGTGATTACTCAGAAATATTTTGCCCCTGTGAATATAGTTAAGACTCTTACGATATTTATATAATATATTATTTGAATTGCTATTTATATCAGATAAATTAATGTACACAACATAATATGTACCATATCCTCCAGCTTAAAAGACACTAGTTTTGGCCACATATTTTGGAAAAATTATTAACGCCTTGGCACCGTTTATAATAATAATTTATTATTCAGGGAATGGATTCCCATGGAACATGTTACATAGATTTATAGTTTATGGCAAAACTGAGAAGTTATATTTTACAGATTGATATAGACAAATATAGGGACATGGCACAGGATGTCATTTTGAGGTATTATAAATAAAAAATGAACCACTGAGTCATTTAGTCCTCATGATATATTCAAGAAATACATGAATTGTAATGAAGAAATGTAAGGAAAATTTTTTGCTCACCTCAATCAAACCAATAGACAAGATATAAAACCAAAAAATGTTAATGCTGTTACTGTTAAAGTTATCAGTTGGTCTGGTTTGAACTACATCTCGTTGTAAGAATGTTCCCATGGTCAAATGTCATTATTTTTGTTAGTTTTAACATTACTACCATTATCTCTAAATGTAGACCTATGTGAATGCTACATCACTGGTTGAATGCAGAGTGCCACTTTACCTGGCTGATGTCTGCAAGTAGAAGAACTGTGTGCTTGGGAAATGAACTACATTTGAAGCATTATAGGGTAAGTAAGCTTTTTGCGGTTATTATGCGCGTATCTTTATCTTCTTTAACACAAAATAAATACAAACATTTTATATTGGTGCTTAAACTGTTCCTCATTCATTTTAAGTAGTCAGCTTCACTAACAGAATTGAAGAGAAATTAGTAGAAACAGATAACATCAAATTTGTCATTACAGGAAACTCTTGTTTTATGCATGTTTGTTTCACATATTTTTGGTTTAACCCACTCAGCATATTTTCTCATGTGGTCTACCTTTCTCTGGTGATCTAGCCAAGTAAGCATCCATCGTTGTGTCACGTTTGTGAAGAAACCTACAGGCAGGTAATTTTCCATTGAGGGAATATCTTAAGCCTTGGTTGAAGAAAGACTTAAAGTGGATTCAATATGTTTATTCCATTTTTGATTTACAAAAGCTTTCTAAAGAACCTAACTTATTCGTAAATTGAGAGTTACCTGTAATCAATAAACTAGGATAATGGCATAACTAGGAGTACAATGACACTTATATTAAGCATTTTTAACAATCTCATAAAAAGGGAAAAAATGTTTGTGTGCATGTTTGCCTAAAACTCAAGAAAAAAATTGCACAACTTTCAAAAGATAAAGATTATCAACTTTCTTCCCTGCACAGATAATAGGCAATGTACCTAATGGTCTCCGGTTTGACTCAAGATGAGTCAAAGTGTTGCCTTAAGGAAAACATGTTAAGTTCATTATCATTGCTTGCAGGCTTTACTTCTTTTACAGATTTAAATAAGAAGAAATGATCATATGAACTCGAAGAATACCACGAGAAAGGAAATTCAATAGATTCTTATTATTATCTTTTATGGATTTCAGTTCAAAATCATGAGAGCGTCGATAAAATATGATGGTGTTCAAGTGATATTTTTCATTTTCAAAAATCCATCACCTAATGACCAATGCCATTGTTCAGCTTGCATCTCACAGGAATACATGGGGGAAATAGGACAAGTTGGAAAAAATGTTGCTGGAATTACTAACATAATGGCAATGTTACCATGCAATTAAAATCACATAAAAACTATCTACATGCAATAGATAATTTGATATATCTCCATTAGAATACACTAGAACATCAATTTCTGATTCTATTTTCATTTGCAAGATTTAAATACCATTAATTTGCATTTTGTGTTTGGATGTGTACCATTTTGATGGAAATTCAACAGAGATTTCCCTTTTCTTTTGGTTTTTCCATTCTGCTAGGAATCAAATAACTTAATGTTACATTGTGTTAATAATGATTACCATATAACTTATTGTTAAGTTATTATTATACTTATAGCTAATTACTTAACATTATAAAGTATCACCGAGTGGATAGCAATTTCTACTCATTTGCTGGTTAAATATTTGTGTGCTGTTCACTCCTTATATTCTTTGGTTTCTTTGCATCAATTCTTCACCGCTGGTATTTGTCTGCATTGGTGAATTCCTTTCTTTATTTCATTTCTGCCTCTTGCTTCAGTTCTTCCTTGGTGGACATCATTTCTGCTCTTCATGTCTATATTTCGCTGAGGGTCTTCTATTCTTTTCTTCAATATCTCATTTTTTTCCTTACTTGCTTTCCGCTTGTTTTAATAACTGTGCTAAGATCTTAGATTGTCTTCTGTATACGCAGGACTACTATATTAGGTAGTAGTCACTTCTGTCTTCCCCATTGAGGATCAACAGCAGTTCTGCTAGTTCTCAATATTTATAAATTGTATATTCAACCTAATAATCTAGTTTAGAGTAGATAAATAGGACCCTTAATGTAGAAAATTAACCACATTGAACTCAACTAACAGGATTTAAATTCTGATTGAAAAAGAGACAGTTGTATCTTTTATAGTTCCATACAAATTCAAATACATGATCAAAAGTTCTCAATTTAGATTTCATAACCTCATATAGCTATTTATACATCAAGTTCTTTTGTTGGATTTGAGAAAGATGGCAAAAAAGCAAAGAAATTAGGAAAGACTAGAGAAGAGAATTGGAGAAATATCACCAGGAAAGAATTGAAGCAGGACCGGAATAAATAGAATCTGATAAGAAAAATATCATGATAATTATTTAAGACAAGTTGCAAGAGGCTGTTTAAAACCTATTAATGAATGTTCTGGAAGAGTAAAATGTCTCAAAAGAAACTCATAGAAGATAAATATAAAAAAACTATAAAGTAATCAAGCCCAAAGTTTCATGGGTGATGGTAGAGCTCACCCAATTCTTAGCCCAATGGCATGTTAAATTCACAATCAGGGTTGAGGGTAAGTTACTTTCCCTGTGTCACATGTGGTTTCCCAGGAAGAACTGGTAACCAAATAAAATAACGCAGCTTGGGTGAAGATAATGGTGCCCAGAGGCGTCACCTGGAATTGAACCTGGGCCCTCAGGTTAGTAGCCAAATGCTCTACTCACTGGACAACCACACCCCTTCAAATCATAACAATGAAAATTAAAAAACCAAATTATTCAGAATGATTTAGAAATACTTAATATTCATCAACACAAAAATTGAAAAACTACCACGCACCCCATATACTTTAAAACTGCTACTTCTAATAGTTATGTAAAAATGATACCAAGTGTATGGAATGTAAACTGAAAATATAACATAGCTATACTTCTTCTGAAGTTATAGAAATACTTACATCAAAAACGCCATATTTTGGAGTGTGTATTGAGATCATTGCCAAGCTATCCAAGTGAAACATTATTTTGTAATCAGAATGTGTTGAGACACCCAATAATTTCATTTTCTCCTCAATCCATTTCATGCTCGTTGCTGACCATATCACAATATCATAATCCTGGAAAAATAAATCGGGCTTTAGGAAAATATGCAGATGAACAAGTGATTAAAATGTAACTGGTAAAATTATCACCTCATAGGCGGAAGTTAGAAACTCGTGAAGATATGGCCTCATCAGCTCATATCCTGATTCAGCTGAAGATCTGTGATCAAATAAAGTGTAGTCAATATCCAACACGAGCAATTTTTTTCCAGGCCTTGGTTGATTTATCATCTTAATTTTATATTCTCTAATTCGCCGTTCAATCTGAAGCAATTGTAAACCAAATCATAGCATTACAAAATTAATCAACTCCCAATCGTCACAAACAATACGAAATAAAGAGCAGAGAGAGTAGGTACCTTAGCTAAGTATTCCTCTCTGTTTTCAATGGCCACTTCATCCTCTTCTATGTCCAAATCATTAACTACCTCTGGTATGTCATCGGGAGGACTGCTCGCATCTGCAATATCTTCTTCCAAGGAACCCATCATCATTATTTTAAACCCAGGTTTTAACTTCAACAGAGATAGTTGGCATTCATCATCAGGTGCCTTTCCTACAAGAAATCATTACAACCTTAAACGGTTAAATATTTTAGGGACATTAAAGGGTACTTTCAAAACGCTACATTCCAGTGACTTGCCTTTGAACTTCAAATTTAGTAATTTCTGTCTTTCAGGCCGAACTCCAGTTTCCTTGTGAATAGCTTCTTTCAAAGTTTTCACAGAATCTGACTCGGACAGGCTGCAAAGCTCGTACTCCTTCCCGCTCCATTTCACAATAAGTTTCTTCTCCTCCATTGCCTTGAAAGTTTTCAAACAAGTGTTTTATAATCGAAGCCATTTGTCATCTTATAAAAAGTGCACGCTTTGAAACTAGGCATACCTGAATGGAATTTTAAAAATTAAAATCACAGATTTTTACAGGATAGAAACAATAAACATTTCTTCAATAACCACTACAACGCCGATTGCATTCGTCCCACCATCAAATCCAAAACACAAACAAGCGAATCAAGCAATTGACTAACGAAATTTCTGATTTGAATTCAATTGTTTCTCATAAAAAAATGGCTGGTCACTGAATGAATATTTTTCTATTATATTCATAATGATTTCAATAAATTCTTTTGACTATTTAAAGATTAAACGAAAGGAAAACATTTGCCACATGATATGAAAAAGGAATAAAATTATTAATATTAAACTGGATTATTCATATTTAAGTTTTTTTGATTGTCGCAATATAACCTAGTTCAAGGTTATTGTTTTTATCTGTTCTGTTGATGTGTATCACCTGTCGGCGGCATAACTCCCCATTCAGCAAAAAAAATATTATTTATCCGCAAAAGGAATTTTTGTATTTCGTCGTGTTATTACATTTTTCGAATGAAATTGAATGATTCGGCGAGCAATGTCGGAAGCAGAAGTGGTGAAGTGCCTACGCTCAATTATCGATAGAATTCAAAAATCAGGCAAAAAGAGGCCACAAGTTAGTACCTTTTAATGTGACCTTAAAGTGTTTCAGCTTAATTTTGGTCGTTGGTTATTTAAATTATGTCACTCATTCTCACGATAAATGAAGTAGTTGGAAATGGGTATTCTGATATGGCAAATTTCCACTCCTACCATTTGGGCAAAATAGAATAGTCTTCTATATTTTAGAAATATAAGTTCAAAATTTCCGGAAAATGTTGAGAATTTTAAATGCAATTTTTATTCGCAATGTAAAAACCAAATACTTCTAGTTCAATGTAAAAAGCGCTGGCGGGAAAACCTTTCGTTTGTATTTTTCCATTTTTTCCTTATTATTGAATCACCGGTGCATGTTATCATCAGCCTCTATTATTAATATTGTGTCCCATAAGCTTAAGTAGGGTTTGTAATTTTACTTCGGCTGAAACAAATTATAACCATGTTTTCAAGTTCTAACTATACCATTCAGGTGACACTTATTCTTTTTTTTTCTCGTAGGAACTAAGCATTTTTGAGCCTCGACTCGTTGCAGTCAGTAAAACGAAACCTAAAGATCTGATAATTGCTGCATATAATGCTGGGCAGCGAAACTTTGGTGAAAATTATGTCCAAGAGCTAGTGGATAAAGCTAATGATCCAGAAGTAAGAATTATATTATCCTAATACTCTTGGTAAGTTTGAGTCCAATATTTGACATCTCATTAATGTTGGTTGTTATTTTACCTGATCTAGATTCTTGAGAAATGTAAAGAAATACGATGGCATTTCATTGGTCATTTACAACGTAATAAGGTGAATAAAGTCGTAGGTATACCTGGGTTGTACCTGGTTGAAACTGTTGACTCTCAGAAGTTAGCAAACTCAATCAATGACCAATATGGAAAGCATGGACGTCATGATCCTCTCAATGTGATGGTCCAAGTAAATACAAGTGGAGAAGAGGGTAAGATGATCCATTATTATCTGATTTTTTATAATTGATTTCCCCTTGAATGGGCATGACTTTTATGCTACTTATCAATTTCGTTTAGTGTGGTATCGCTTTTCCTATACTGTCATACTTCCCAATTAATTCAGTTCCTTGATAGAGAATACATCCAGAGTAAGAAATATTTCAAACTATTGACTAGAAATTACTCTAAAGAATGAGAAGCTGAGACAAAAGTAAATGAAAAATGTGGGTGTTGCATGTATTTAAAAAGTGCTATACATTTATCAAAACATATTAAGACAATATCAGACATAAATCTGCTAAAGTCTTTTAGAGCAGTTAAAAATGTTGCTGAGGTGGCCTTTGGGCGTGACTCTTTCCGGATAATTTTGGAGCTCTTTGTTTTTCTCAATTTGTAGTGCACCTCTTTTCCAGCAAAATGATAAAGACTTTGCACCTAGAACAATATTCTGCATGTCAAGCAATAGAAATCTCCATTTGGAGCCACACCATAAAGCCACCTCATCCTCCTCAGAAAACTAAAAATCACTCAGTGGCCTATAATGCCTGCCAATTTATTAATCCAAAGTAAGGTGGATGCATAGTGTCTGCTCATCTGTGGTGTTTCTGTTCAGTCAAATTTTCTTGCGGTGTGTTGAGTGAGAGTGCATATACTAAGTTTAGCCTCTCTGCAAAGACATGGAGCAGCTGCGGGAGGTTACTCTGCCTTTCTTCGGAAGAATGTTTTGGCTGTTACGCTACATATTGGAACATGCCTGAAAGAAGGCGTTCCATTAGTATAAAGTAGTCTCCACTCAGTTCAGTTATTAAACTTGAGTTTACCTATACGATTTTCTTTCTTTGCTTTTCCTGGAAAGTCTACAAAGATAAGTTGATTAAAAATGTATGAGAGTATACATTAATCTACGATCAAATTGAGAAGTTATTCAGTGATTCAGAGAAGAAAGATTCAGTATAGAGAGAAATGGAAAGAGTTTTAATCAACCATAAGTCTGATTTTTTTCAATATTTCAGAATATTACTTATTGATACGAATGCATATCCAACACACATTTGAAATTATTCACTCTGCCATCCCACACATTCAGCTGGACTGCAGCATTACATTTTGAAAGTATCTTTAACATTATATGCACAACTTGATGGGGGAGATCCCATAAATTAGTTGCAGTGGGTTCTCTAAGCAACTCAATCAGATGAGAATAAAATAAAGTTATGTAGGATATGTTAGTTAGTATGACTTTATCAACAGTTTCTGGTTTTAATTTAATTCTCCTATTGAACAAATGAAACTTCTGACCCAATATTCCATAGGCATTTTCTGATACCCTTCTTGCACTAGAGAGCTGATAATTGAATATTATCTTTGTTGGATCTTGTTCCAGTTGTGGTCCTGGGTATGGCCTCAGTAAATATTTTTTAGCAGGAAAGCTACATCCCCTAGAATCAAATGAGGCATAATAATGTTGGAATTGGGTAACTTTCTATCTTCAGAAATATTCAATTTTTCCTCTCTGATATATTTCCCCAACTTAGCATTAGAGAAAATTCCTCCATTGCTATTTTGTTCGTGCCCTCCAATCTCCACAGCAGCAAACTTGTATCTTGAATCCACTAAAGCCATTAGCACAATGGAGAAAGTTTTTATTAATTGAAGAATAGCAATCCATTATTGGTGGGAGCTATGATTGTTATGTACTTGCCATCTACAGCCCCCATGTTGTTGGGAAAATTCCAGGTATTCCAAAATTCTTCAGCAATTGAAAGCAGAGATAGAATAAAAAACTTGTCTGCTTCCTCACCCAGTCAACCTAACCCACCACCTACAGCATCATTTTTTTCATATTACATTATCAAACAATTCAAGCACCACCTAGTTCTCAGGGAAATTCAACAGAAAGAGCTGCAACATTTTACCAGCATTTTGACATAATTTAATTGTTAAGCATTCAATGTATCCAGTTATAGATATTCTTATTGTAAAAAATATTGCAACATTTTTCCAATATATATAAGTACCGCTTCTTACAAAGAAACTTAAGGGAAGTTACCCACTGTTACTCACACATTTGCAAAAAAATTCACAATGCAAAAATTGCCTGGATTGGGAGTCAAACCCAGATACCATGATTTCCAGCCAAGTGTTTTAGTCAGTTAAGCTACTTAAGTGTCATCTTTCACTGTGAATTTTTGAGAGCTTTAAACTGAACAGGATTTTCTTACAAATTGCCATGCATACAAAGTCATGGAGCAATCATCCTCTTGCGCAAAGCACCACAGTCCACGAGGGTTAAATGTTGCTTTGATTGCTCCGCCTGGAAACAGTGGAATATGTATATCAAAAACCACCTTTTAGGTAGTTATTATTTGTATCTAGGAAAAAAAATTACTTTCAGAATGCTTTGGCTATATACAGTGGAACCTGCCCTGATGGCCATCTCTGTTAGATGAACACCTTTAAAAATGACCACTTTTTACAGGCACCAATCAGTACTCCATAAAGTTCAATTTTAATTCAACCTCCGTTATACGACCACCTGTTAGCATTACACCAATTAGGCCAAATTGTTCCCTTTATTCATAATGTACCTGCCAGAGGCGACCAAACAAAATGTGAACCTCAGTGACAACCTTAGTCAGTGGCTATATTGGACGCAGATCCATACCAACTGGGTCGACTGCTCCAATGTCGGAAAATTAAATCTGTGTTTACTAATGAATATTCCTTATTTTCCACTGACTAAATTTCTTCTGTTAAATGAAGATTGCTCTTATTTGTCTATGCTCTAATCATAGACGATCAGTCTGGGTGTTCTCACTAGAAAATAATGAAGATCCTCCTGTATTCAATATGAGATAGGGATCATCATTGGAAAACTTACGATTGCTTCATGATGTCAATTACCTAGTGAAGTATGAGATTGTGGGAAAGTTCTGCCCAGGATGGAGCACATTGAGAAAGAAACTGCGAATGAAAGCAAATATCTTAATTTTTCCTGAGCACCACTGGATATGATTCACTTTGAGCAAAAAGAAGCCAAAAAATATGAGAGATGAATTTGTGAGAGAATAGAAGGTGTGCATGTCCCGTGAATATTGCACTTTTTCTTTTCTGGTTCAAGAATACTTGATTACTATTGATTCATTTACCCTGGTGATTTTGGGAGGGCAGAGCATTAGGCAAGGGTGAGAAAAAGCTGAGCATGATCAATGGGTTTATGCAGTATGTTGGCCAGTATGTAGGCCAGTATGTTTACCACCTTTTTAGCATTCACGTTCCCACTTTTGCTGTATTATATATTCAAATTTAAAAAAGTGAATTAGCGTCTACCCTTTACATTGTGTCAAAGAGAGAAGCTTAAAATTAAAATTTTCATGTCTATTTTAAAAAGTTAGCATTATTAAGGGCAGTGAAAGTAGTTCCTAACAGAAAAAACTTGCTGAAAATAAAAAAAAATCACTCTAATCAACCCGAAGGCCAGTTTGATAGGTGAGGGTAGAGGGCTCACCCAGAACTAAGCCCAACGGTGTGTGAAATTCACACATTAGGGTAGGGGAGCCAGTTCCTTTCCCTGTACCACCTGTGATTTCCCAGGATGAAGTGGTACACAAATAATGCTACACAGCCTGTGCCAAAAATAACTATGATGGAAATCACATATTTTGAACATTTTAAAATGAAAGGACAAATTTCTCCGTGATTTGGAAAGTTAAAAAGATGTGTTGATGAAGAGGAAAAAGGAAATGTATGAAGAAATTAAATGATTAGTTCTGACACTAAAACAAAGAAATGTACTGATTCCATTTCATAATTTACTCATAACTCATAGGTGCTTTCTCGACTTCTAATTTATGCATTTAAAATCTTTTTATGCACTTATTAGGATTAGTATTCAAGAAAAGAACTAATTTTTGATTTTATATATGGACATATGTAAAAATGTACATATCCATTTATGTATTTTATAAAATAAGGTTTTTCAAGCTTAGCCAGTTTGTCTAATCTGGCCACTTCTTTTCAGAAACCATAAGTGGTCGCCATAGGTCCTAATCAAGTGTTGATTCCACCAAAACAAAGCATCTGCACTACATATTGAAATGATTGTAATAAGATTCTTGTGCATAGGATATGCTATCACATTTTCAATCAAACACAAAAGATTTGTTTTAAACTACTGTAATGCTACCTACCTTGGAAGCACATGGTTAGTTTTTAAAGCTACGCTATTTGTTACTTTTTAGAAGAGGTTTCTGTAATCATTTTCACTTCAAAGCTATAACACTTATACAATTCAGTAATCATGTACTGTCAGAATACTATTTGTGTACTTATTATTGCTTTTTAAGACTGGGGAATAAGCATAGACTAGATAATATTCATGAGTGGTCATTTTCTGGCTTTCCTATACCAAATTCAGACTATCAACCTAAAGAAAACCACTTTGACATCTCTTAGGCATCTTCAAGGTGTCAGAATTCCTCTCATGTGAATCCTAAATCTTTATTCAGAGGTCTCACACAGTGGCACTAGACTTAGTGTAGAATTGCATTCCTAAATTTCCTAAATTTAGTATGAATACATTTTGATTGGTTGATATCTTTACCTATCCACTGCATCAGAGAAAACTGACTTTTGGGGATGACTGCCTCTTCTTTACTCCATCACTCCGTGGATTTTCCCTGATGTATGGATACCATGTAATATTATAAATAATATTTATGTACCTATAAATGCTCATTGAAAATGCAATATATAATAACGGTGTGAAAGATGTGAAGGATAAGTAATATTTTGTAGTTACATACAAGTATGAAGAAAGTTTGTAAACAATGAACTTAGTAATTTTTTTCCTCTCTAGGTAAAAGTGGCTGCTCACCACAGGAAGCACCTGTTATTGCCAAGCATATACTGGAAAAATGTAAACACTTGAATTTTTTTGGATTGATGACCATTGGTATATTTGGATATGATCTTTCATTGGGGCCAAATCCTGATTTTCAGGTGAGATTAATGAAGCTTATCAAATGAAGGAAGCACAATTTGTCAAATGAATCGAATTTGTGGTTGGTTTGATGACTCTGTGGAATGCAGATATTAAAGAAAAGTGACACAGAATTAGTAATATTCCACACTTTTAATAAACATCTACCAGCTTCAACGTTTCTACATTGTATTAATGATTTAAAACCTCATGTTGATGAGAAAACTTCAAAAGATCGAGGATTATTGCTAGTTTGGATTACTACTAAGTTTGTTTTCTTATTTAGTATATTATTAATTTTCTTATTTAGTATCTTGGCATCAGTATGTAGATCATAAATCCAAGGTACCAGTTCCTTGGGCAAGTGTCCTTGGTATTTCTTGCTACCAAGGCACCATACCTGTTATGATGAACAATTTTCCCAGTTATTTGAACTGTAAAAAGGTACTATTTGCCGGAGACATTACTTTTATTACTCATTCACATAATTAGATTCAGTGAAGGAGCTTAGTAATACAACTCTCTCTGCTCTCAAAAATGGTTCTCTGCAAATAAATTATTCTTAAATGCTGATAAAACCCAAAATGCCATTTATAGTATGTCCAACATGCCAAATCACATGATTGAAACTGTCAAGCTGCTAGGATTTGTATTGGACTATAAGCTAACTTGGAATGATCATGTAATAAAAGTTAGTAATAATCTATCTAAAGCACTGCACCTCTTAAGGAGAATTAAACCACTTATACCTAGTGTGTATTTTTTAATTAATGTATACCATGCATTTTTTCACACACACCTCTTGTATGGCCTGAAATTGTGGGGAAATTCAAGTGCTGTAAAAAATATTTTTGTGTTACCAAAGAAGGCTATGAGATTAATTACAAATGCTTAAATGAGAATCCACTCTTTGTAAATAGTGGTATAATGACTATAGCGAATACATTATTGATTAGTAACTATGTGAAAGAGAATATCAGCACTCTTCCAATAAGATCAATGTTCATCAATATGGCACAAGAAACAGGAATGCAATTGATGCAGTTTTTCATAGACTCTCAACATCCCATAAATTATTTCAATGCATGGGACACAAACTGTTCAACAAATTACCTGAGGAGGTAAGAAATCTTGAGATAGGAAAATTGAAAACTGAATTATATGTATGATTTGTTATACAAGCTTTCTATTCTACCCAAGAATATTTTGAGGCAGATATGGAAGGAATTCTAACTTAAATACTGCTCATGTGTTGGTAATATATGTGTGTGTTTAATACTTGATGATGTCTATTGTGGATTGCATTTACCATTTAATGANNNGTTTAATACTTGATGATGTCTATTGTGGATTGCATTTACCATTTAATGACAAATTAATATTATTATTATCAATCCTTATATTTATTGACATACATAGAAGGCTTTGGAGAATTGCACCTAGGGCTAGAAAACTAGGTTGGGCTTAGTTCTGTGTGAACACTACTCTAATGTATCCAACCAACCTTTGGGTTGATTGCAGTGGTTGGTTTCAAATGAGCGAGGGCACGTACCTGGTATGGGAATGTGATATTACCAAGTGTGCTTTTATGAAGGGAAAAATGATTTGAGCAACATTCTTGGTCTACAATAACTGATACAATCCCATGTCAGAACAATAAACATTCTCAAAATTGGTGTACTTGGTAAGAGTAGAACTCTCCTTGTGCTATACCCCATGGTGGAAATGTACACATCAGAGTAGGGGGCCAGTTCCTTTTCCTGTGTCACCTGTGGTTTCCTTGGGTGAAAATCACACAGCATTGGAATAACAACACCCCTTATCATCCCCAACTCTTTCCCAGAATTTTGTTGGCTTGATTCTCAACCTACCTTGCAGGAAAAATTATCGGTGGCTTCAAATCCCAGCAGACACAATGTTGTGCATAGCATCAAGTGCCTTCATTTTTTTGCTTCATTTTGAAATTAGGCTTTTTATTAAATAATGCCGAATGATGAGCTTTCGGTACTCATGTCTCACAATGTTTGTGAACTCCCTTTTTCAGTTGTAGAAATTCACATTTGATATTTTTTAATTCCACTCCTTTTGGAGATTTGAGCAACTCTAAGCAAAAACATTTTTGTTAGCTTTCCACATATTATTTTTGTATTCTCACATTTAAGACATGAAGCATTCTTCCCAAACAAGTAACCTGTCACTGAAAAAACATGCATACAAAAGAAGAAAATTGGAATTTAAGCCTAAGAAGTTGAGTATGATCTCATTAAAGTTTGTGTAGACATTAACTAAATTGCAATTCTGTTAAAAGCTAGTGTGTGTAGGGTTAAAAAATTATGGAATTCATAGGAACCACCAAGGGTCCCCACTCAATTTGCCTCAATGTCTTTCCTAATCCCAAATTGCCTAATTGATGGTGTTGAGGATATCGAGATGAAGATATAGATGATGCACTAACTGTTACTTTATTATTTTCCCCAGTGTCTTCGAAGCTGTCGAGATACAGTTTGCCAGGAATTGGGCTTGACATTGTCTCAGGTAGAACTTTCTATGGGGATGTCAGATGATTTCGAGCATGCTGTAAGTATCTCTCATTTATTAAATATACGAGGGCTGTCTACAAAGTAACCACCTTTTGGCTATAAAAAA
>LYUA01000888.1:75150-85485 GCA_002093875.1 Calopteryx splendens | reverse complement strand
TTCTACCGAGAGTTTCTTTCATGATAACATCCTATTTTTCTGAACCCATCAAACCACGGCTTTTTTTCGAAGTTCGCGCTTAAATTAATGTGAAACCCTAACAGGGATAATATTGAAATTTGCTTTACTTAGGAAGTCTAGTTGTTTACCAAATCGTCTAAATGTTAAAGAAGAAATTCCACAGAGACAGGATAATCTAAGAATAAGATACCTCAAAACCTATGTTACATAAATGCGTTCAGAAGTTAAACTAATGTGACATCAAGATTTCTGCCCTTTGAGTCAGCAAATATAGAGTACTTTGCGAACTGATAACAGTTTACGGTGTTTCTAAGGCTGGAAGGGGTAAGAAGAAAATCCCTACCATTGCGCAAAATCAGATAGGCTCCGTTCTTTCGAGGCCATTTCCGTTTTTACTTCTACCTCGGCCTTCTGTTCGCTCATGAACGAGAGGCTTTTGGCGTATGTCTCGCCCCTTTTCCCTTTTCGTGACTTATGGTCTCGCGATTTCTTCTGTATCGCTACGATTTAATATTCTATATTACTTAAACTTACTCATTTCGCAAGAACTCGGCGGCGCACCTGAGTGCTTGGCGCAACTTGTTGAAATACATTCACCTCGCCAAGAAAAACCCCGATTGTATTTCGTCTGCAATAGCACCATGTTTATCATCAATTTTGGAATAAGATGCCGTATAAATTATTATTTTCCCAAATATAATTCAAACCTGGAAAAATATATGAGGACGAGTTTTGCCACCGAAAACCATTATTTCATCATTCGTGTTAAGTGCTGGTAAAAATAATGTAATGATCCAAAATTTAAAAATAGTCGTTGATTTTTAAAAATTTGAAATTAAGACACAAAGTACCAATTTTAATGCAATTGTTATCAATGTATGCACGTTATTTTCCTTTCGACAACGCGTTGTTCCGAAATACTCAGCGAGGATTTATTATTCTATTTGGCAGGTTGAACATTTTTTTTAGTTTTAATAGTTTTAGAGTTCTTGAAGCACTGCTGCATGTACTTGTTTCATTGGTGCTTTCAAAAATCTGATAAAAGAGCGATATCGAGAAAGTGAAGAGATTGCGAAGATATGCTAAAAATAAAATATTCGTAAAAATGAATGGAAATAAACACCGTCTTAAGACGAGCTAAAGCTCAGTTTGCGTGCCAAAGGCAAATGTGGAAAGTGGCACGGGATAATTTCGCGTGCCAGTTAAATTTTGATGGCGCTATAAATTTGGGGTTGAGGTTCACATGGTCGGAAAACGAGTTGCTTTTTTCATTTCTTTGACGGTTATTTTCACTGTCATTACTTCAAATACTCAACTGATGAGGTGAGCGATTAGGAATTGGCTCTCGAACGCACAACGGGTGGTAAAATAATTGTTTTTTATCAAAAATTGGTAATTGTGCGGCCTTGTTTTCCAATTTAACTCGGAGGAACGCGCAGTTTTTAAATTTTATTGTGCCGGAAGATATTTGGGTATTGAAGGCATTATGCTCTTCTGCATTATAACAAAATGATTAACAAGTGGCGTGAAGACGTCAAAATAAGTTTTAAGTTCTAGATAATATTTATTTAAATTTTCTCTCGGCTTCAACGGGTAAGGGAAAATTAAGTGTAAGCGTTAACTGATTACTCGTGCAAATTAATCATTTTGGACACACTCGAGATCCATTAAGATCGAAGAACAGAATTTTTAACAGTTTTACGACGTAATATTTATACTTTCAAAAGTGCGAGTTATTAGGTCCTTCTTAGAATACTCTAAATAAAATAAATCAATTATAAAACTATCAATTTCATGGAATTCGTGAAATATATTATCTAGATAAATAATTTCTGCTGAAGTAGTCGACGAATAATTTACCCTTTAACTGATTCCATATTTATTATTATGTACTATTATCTACTACCTGTATTACCGCCAGTGTGTATTACTATTGTTTCACATGGGTATCACATACCTACTGACTTTGGAAATAAGAAATGCAGTACTTAAAATTAATTTGTAGCAATTTAATAAGAATTTTTAAAGAATAATTTTTCACGGTCCAGGCTGTCGAAAGTACCAGTAATGAAGTGTTAGAAGCTACATAACAGCATAAATTCTTATGCAAAAACAGCTTCTC
The DNA here is from genome assembly GCA_002093875.1 of Calopteryx splendens. Classification (NCBI taxonomy): domain Eukaryota; kingdom Metazoa; phylum Arthropoda; class Insecta; order Odonata; family Calopterygidae; genus Calopteryx; species Calopteryx splendens. Next base: position 83,342 of record LYUA01000888.1, on the reverse strand, counting down.
CTCCGGATGTGCACTTTTCTGTTGCTTTTTTAAATCTGACTAATGATTACTGAAGGACGTCCATCTGCACACTTTGGGAATCCCTGTAATATGACGAAGGTAGTTGAAGCAGCTTTAGGAGCAGGTTTTTAGATTTACACTGGATTTTTTCCTTAAAGAATGTTTTCAACTTTCCTGCGTTAATTTATTTTTTTTATGTCAACGCTTCGCGTACTAATGCTCTGCGCATCATGAGAATGACTTGCGCCCAGCGTAGGACGTGAGACATTGCGATCAGACATGTCATTTAAGACAGAGCAGCAGAAAATATACACTCTAGTTAAACTTTAGTAGTTCTGAGAAAAGGAGAGGTCACTTGTCAGTGTGCTTACAGTTAACTTTTACATTATTCCTTAAAATCGTCGCAAATACATTGTATTTGACTCCTACATCTTTTGAAAAGCAACTATAGTTCTATTGATTTCATTTATTTTTAAAACTCTTATAACATTTTTATTGCCTCAGGCGTAATGGTCTGTCGACGGGACATGTATCATAATACCAAAGAAGCTTATGTACAAGTCAAGAATGTGCAGTTCAGGCCCATTATATATACCAAGGTACACGGAATTGATTTATTTAATCAACTGCGTAATTAGAACAAAAATATTGCATAGAAAAATAAAATACTTAGAATCTCAATAATAATGTTTGAAAGTTTAATAAAGTGTAATCAGGAGTTTATTATAACATTAAATTTGATGTTAAATTGTTACTGTTTGTAAGTGAAATCATGAAGCATGCGCTTATGTAAGATATTTTTAACATATGTCCTAAGTATGGAGGAGATTATAAGGTTAAACACTGCAAAACTGCTTTCATTGGTCGTTGCGAGAGTTCTGAGGGTAGGGAAGAGAACACGAACTTTCTCTTATTTCTTTTCTTTATATAAGGGAAAAAGATTTTTCTCCCGAAAATAATAAAGAACAATCGCTCATTCCCTTCCCACGACTTTCGTGATTAGGTGATTTTTTCGAGCCATCAGTTTTACCCTCCGGACTTCCTCCGTGCGTCACACTGCCCCGCTTGAGCAATTCACAACCCCGCCGCGTTCCATTATGCCCCATTGGTCGTAAATATTTCCACGTTCATTAGCCGACAGTTGAGATGCATTCAATTTCCTCCAGCTATGTTTCACCGAACCAAGCCTTAGTAAATAAGTAATATTTGAGGTTTTTAAGAGTAACGGTGGAACGTAAATGGGTTCAGAAAGAAAGCGTCCTTGGAAAAATTTGTGGTGTGATAAAATCCGTTGTTTAGTTGAAATTTTTGGTGTGCTAAAGATTTTTAATTACATCGTGCAAGAATCATGTGAGTTATTCCTAAAGAAGAGTTCAACTTGGGGGAAAATGTCCGATAATTGACGAAGATTGTTCAATTCTTTAGGTTTTTAAGAGGAATTAAAGATATTTTCACCTTCTCTATGTCTATTACGGGGAAAAATATTACACCTACGTGTACTACCACCTACACGTATGATAAAAATTACGATAAACTCGTTTTATTGTGTTACTGATTAAGTCTGCCCATTTGCCGTTATATACGAAAAAAGTGATCTGAGTAGTTTTACTCTTAAAATTTTCACTTAGTAAAGAAAATATAACTGTTGGTAAAAATCGAACTATTATAAATGGCCTTCATTGAGGGTCCGTATTTAATATTTTGGCTAAAACTTCAGCATACCTATGCTATAAAAGGTTCGATTTTTCAAAAATATATTTTGAAAGAAACCTTTTTATTAATATTTGTATTTTTCCCTTAAATGTTTTTTTAAATAGTCTGATTAATTCGCTTTTAATATCCTTTAGTTATAAAGTAATCCATGTCTGCAAGGCAGATCTATGAACAAATAAATGCCTTTAATTCCAGAAAAATGTTTGCAGAGCGTTTAGTTCCTTTATTTACAGAGGTTATTTCAATTCCTCGTGACCCACTTTTAAAAAGTGAGTCACGTAGACTTGAATGAATTTTAAAAATATACTTTTAGAGGTTTCACTACCGTGCAACTATTGATGAAAACGTTAAGAATGATGTTCAAGTTTTCTCATACAATATGTTTTCTTTACCAAGTGAAAGTATATCGACCATTAATCTTGCGTCAAAGAAAATGTATTAAAGAATGTTTTGAGGAATTATAGCTCGAATATTCTTTTTTCTTCCTGTAAATCGTTATGGAAAAAGAATTTTATGCTATGCAAAAACAATGTAGCTAAGTCAGAATGATGTTGTTTTATTTTTTCTTAGAATTAATACTCTGCTCTGAGCATTTGGGAAAAATGCTATTGATAAGTTAGGTTTTTCTTTGAGACCATAACATGAATCATTCATATGAATCGATACCCCATTCCTATTCATGACTAAATGTTAGTTTTTGGGGATTAGTGTAAGTTTTTTGAGAACGAAACGTGCTGGAGACAAGATTTTATGTTTTAGTAAAGTTATTCGCACGTGTATACCCCTTAAACGGCATTCAGTAAGCGAATGTCCTGTACTAAAAGTTTGCGTCCTAGGCAAGATAAATATTGAGCTCGAGTTCCTTGAGAACTTTTACGGATATAGATCGAAACGTTTAAGAAAACTTTGAAGGGAGTGAAATATTTTGTGTATATTTTATTTAAGCAATTAAAATTCAATTTCGCGTAAACACGCGCGCATCGGAAATAGATGAGCATTAGCATCAATAAATTGCACTTCTCGAGCCTTTCAATATTGATTGGTTTCATATTGATATAAATACCTTGGGCACTGACTTGAGTTGGGTGCGGCTTCTGCATCTCGAGTTTTTCCAAATATCACCGGGAAAAGGAAGAAGATAGTCCCTCTTCATTCGCGGGGACGCGTCCTTCGCTAATACTTACTAAGTTTGGCCGGCATCACCTTTCTCCGACGGCACAAAGTGCGCAGGACGTAGTTCGGTTCGCCCCTCGGGACCCTGATTGATGTTCTCCTCCCCCACACCCCCCCTCCCACCTCCACTCTGGCGGAAGTGAGGGGGGGCGGGCGTGTCCGGAAGCGACTGACGGGCGGCGTCCTGCTTTCGACAATTATTGGCGGGACTGATCGATCGCCTTCCATTAACGTGGGCAGCTTCAGATCCTCTCTCCTCCCTCTCCCGGCCGCCTTCTTTCCGATCGCCACGGCGGGCGGCGCATGATTGCATTTGACATTCTCCCACCCTGACCCAATGCGAGGGATTCGCGGACTCGGGTGTCGAACTCCTTCGGGGAGCGCGATCAAAAATATTGTTCTGAGTAATTTCCATCATGAGGATTTATTTCTTCAATTTTACTTATTTTTTAACAGTTTAAATGAGATGGTTAGTTGATTCTGTTATAGTAATCTACCTGGTTGCAGATAGGTTTGGATGTGGGTGGGTCCTCAAAACTATGTAACAGTGTGTGGTGTTCCTCTATAGAACATGGAAATTATTAAAGTACTAAACTATGAGGGTATGTTAATTCAGTATTCTGTCCAATTCATTCTTCCTTCCTACCTTCATGACGTCCAAAATATCCATTTTTTTCTCGGCTTTACTTACCCAACATTCATCCATCTACCACAGTCTTCAGCATCCCATTTTATCTTAATATGTCATCGTTATATCTCCTTCCTTCAAAGTTCCTTCCTCTTCCTCCAGCCTACTAACTCCATCATCAACAGTTCCTACTCACTTCCCATTTCATTTGTTCCATTTATCCCCGGACCTACATCTGAAAACCCCTCCATTCTTAGCTTTTCCTTTCGTCAACGACTAAGTTTCGGAGCATACGATCCTGCACTCCATATCAAGATATTTACTAGTATTTTCTTAGCGTCTTTACTTACATTGACCATCATCAGTTGAATGAAAAAAAATTTTTTAGCTGATAGTAAGTTACATCAGAAGTAATGATAATAATTATTTCCGGTGTAGGAGCAATGATAGAAAAATTCACTATATTTCCGGGATAAGTTTAACTGCCTTCCAAAGCGCACAGTCGCTTGGGAAAATTCTTTAGCTATCAAGGCTCACCATAAGAATTTCAAACACATGGCTTCATTGAAAATAAATGTAACACCATGAACAAATTACTGGAAATTTTTGCTACTGTTTGCAGTTCATCGCGGAAAATAAACGATCACACGCTAAAATTTTACGTTCGGGCGGGCATGAAGAGAGATATTTCTGCATGCAGGGCAAAATCCTTCTGCAATCTGCGCTCGTCTCCTACGCCCCAATTACTAAACTAGTAAAGCAATCAATCCAACTGTTCAACCAAAGATGTAATTGGCAGAAGAAGTCAGGAGGCTCACACGCAGTGAGCATTTCGCTCTTCGTTTCCTTTCTGTTTCCCTATACATCTGACTATGCGAAATTTGGTTTTATAAAACTTTCCAGTCGTGGGAGAAAAAGTATAGAAACGATGTACTCTTTTGGATTTATTTTTGGGTTCACGTTCTAAGAGTGTCTTGAAGCCCCTCGTTTTTGTGGTCAATCATCATTTTTTTTTGCAATCAGATATGAGAAGTCTAAAATTCAATTTCAGCGAAAAGAAGTAGAAGCAATTAATTGTGTAGTGGTTTCTTCAGCCCTAACACCCCACCTAAGGTTTTCTTCTATATTTTATAACCTTTTATGGTAAAAATTTTAACCCCAGATTTTTTTTCTCACAATGGCCAAATCAGTAGCTTATTCCTTTTACCCTTGTGCCGCCATTAATACTTTTACTTGTGTCTCGTGAAATCGCTTTTATGTTGACATCAAGCTAGTGAATAGATGATTTCTTTTGTTTCACTGCCTACATGAGGTCGTAATCAACTACTTAATTCTTAACACTAATGCTGTTAATAATATTGAGTATTACATGATACTTTCTTGGTTTGATTATTTTGATTAAATTAATGAATTAATGTTATTAATGTGTTTAACGATAATGTTGGTTCTGTAAAAACGGATTCAGTGTTATATTCATAATTTAGCGAGAAGTATATCTGCTGAGGATTCTGTAGGGACTGGCTTGGTAGATACCACTCCCGCGGCATTTTCCACGACGAAATCCGGAGTCAATTATATCCACCTTGTGTATTGTGCGTTTAGGTTTCCCCTCATCGTTATTCGGCTCCGACGCAATTTTCCTGCTTTGGAATCGAGAATGATATACTGAGACTCACACTGCCATCCAGAGGGGTTGGCTTAAAACGTTGGAAAAACCACTCTTCGATTACCTTGATTGGCTGCGTAACTGGGCCGTATTTCTGCTGTGTGCATGTGCGTGATAGCGTTAACCAGAACTTTGGAGATGCCGTCTCCAAGGAACACAGACCTTCTTTCACCTCCTCCAATTAGGGGAGAAATATAGACTGAAGGAAATGAGAAAACGCAGTAGATGGAATTTTTTCACGTAGCGTGCTGGCGATTACGTTTGTTAAATAAATGTTGGGGTTTTGGAGAGTCGAGCATGCTGTAAACTTCACGGCTCGCAATCCAATTTGGGAAATAAGGGACTATTTCTGCATTCCCGAAAAGCGATTTCATTTAATGGTGAGCTATGGCTTCGACAGAACGCAGAACAGTGAAGTTGATGTTCTACAAAAATCGTGTTGTCGACTAGAGCAATATGCTTGGTTTATTTGTTACCATCTTTATGCAACGCATCCACTGTAAACTCATCGCAACCATTTTAACCAATTGCGTCTTAGAAGGAGATAAACTTAAGCCTCAATATTCTAATACATATCTGTTAAATACGATAGAAACAATACCTATTTTATTTTTTGTGGGTAGTATTGCAGTTCCATTTATATTTGTAAAGGACGGATCCATTTATTTTTCATGGAAAGATGAAAGCCGATAATTTCCACGGTAATTTTTGGATTTACTTGTTTACTACATCGTGGAGTTGTTGGGGCATGTCTTATCAAATCAAATTTCATGATAGGAAAATAGGTCAAACGAGTTTTTAAAAGGGTGAAAGGGTGCCAAAATTTGGTGGACGCAAAATTCCAAGCATTTTTCTTTCAATATCACGATTTAATTTCATCTATGAACAAGGAATAGATAAATATTCAAATAATACCATAGCATTGATGCCATATACCAATCAAAGTTTATAATGGCCCCGAGAGCGCAAGGAATTTGAAAATAAAGTTCATTACCGAGTAAAATGCAGTACATATTTCAATAATATTCATTGAATTAATCCTCTCACGCGAGAAAATACGCGTATATGATACTTTATATACATATAATAAAATGCGCAAATGATACTGAATGTTTAAAATCAAAATTCCAAGATGAAGGCATTTGCGGTTGTTGCTATTTTTCTACACACAAATAAATATTGCACTTTGCATGAAATTACCAATAGTATTTTACTTTAAATTGGCCTAATCCGAAGAGTTCTCTTCACGGAGAGTTTGCAATATTCATTTTTAAATCATTATAAACGTGTTATTCCATAGAGAGAAGTCGTTCTGTGGAATATTAAGTTTTATATTTATTTAATAATAAGTTTAGTTGACTATTCTTGTGAGAGTAAAATCGGGGCTGGGGAATTTAGCAGCCGCCAGGTTACTTCAATTATTTATATAGTTAATCACTGAATGTCATTTGATCTTATCATTTTTATATAATTTTATTAAATGATTAATACAAAAATAAAGCTTATATTTTAATATTAATATCTCAATTCTATCGTAATATAATTTTCATTAAATGAAATTCTTATTATATAATACACCAGATAAATAAATATTTATAGAATCGAGGATATATCATAGATTGACATTATCATTCAAATAATTATAAGGGCTTAATTGTTCATATATATATATATATTTATATATATATATATTATATATATATTATATATATATATATATATATATATCGATTTGATAAAATTGAGGAATCGATATAGCGATATCGAAGGTATATGTTTATACATGTGTGTGTGTGTGCGCATATATATGCACACACACATGTATAAACATAAACCTTCGATATCGTTATATCGATTCCTCAATTTTAATAAATCGATGTGACTCTTAGGTCCTCCGCGGGTTAGCCTGGCGGTTTATTTGGCTTTGAAATACCCGTCTCTCATATCTGTAACGCAATGTCGGTGTGTATTTGTTTGTTTGTTCTATGTGTTTGTCTGTGGGCACAGTCACGAGTGAGAGCGCGAATTCTGACACACGCACTTTGTGAGAAAAACGCACTCTCACTAGTAGGACTCGCCGGATCCTTTTATTTGTTGCCATCATCAACTGAACTGGCTCTCATTGTAGCGGCAGATGCCGAAAGTCATTTGTAAATATGGTCGAAGAGACTCGCAAGATGAATATTAGAAGTCCCAGAAAGAAAATTGCATGCATGAAGCAATGTATTAAATTGGATAAAGATGAAAGAAGCATGCAAGGACAAGAAAATGGGGAATAAATTTGTGAGAGAAAGTAAGAATCCTTTCGTAGCCAACGACCAAGCATGAAGATGTTGAAAACATCGCAGCCAGATATAAAATATCGAAGTGAGAAATTTCAGATTTTTCAGGTTAAGAGTTTATTTATTGATTTTTCTGTAGGAATTGTGCTTATTTACGAAGTTCATTGTGTTATTGCAAGCAATTACCCGTTATAGGCCGTAGTCTCTTCGGGTTTTGAATCTGTTCTCTTGCTGAATGTTCAGCAGTGGCGTGAATACCCATCGTCACCTGCCGGGGCCTAGCTCGGTTTGACATTAGTACATGGGATGTGGTAAACCGGAAAAACAGCACCCAGACAATATGGGTACCTTATAATAACATTTACAATTTGTTCTTTGGTTTATTGCAAGCATTAGTTGGTCCGTGAAGCTGCTGGGGATATATAATCGTGAAGCGGCAGGTGATGAGCATGTTTAATAGTGTAAGCAAGGTGGGCCTTCGTATTGAATACAAGTCACATTATAATGTGATGAAAGGCAAAGAGGCGCACAATATCGCAATGGCGTCAATATTTAGTATCTATTCACGTCGCGCAGTCCTGTTGTATAGCTCTTCATCTCGATTGACTCAGTTTCGAAGGACAACTCACCTGTTTCCCTCCTCCTGCAGGTTTTCCGGATGCTGGAACGGCCCGCGGAGGAGTCGCGGATGCAGAGTGGGGCGCGGGTGGTGTGGGCGGCCCGCCGTCGC
>LYUA01000888.1:16408-27018 GCA_002093875.1 Calopteryx splendens | reverse complement strand
TCATAATATTTATTATACTCGTATACCATTAGCCCAACACTCTCTGTCCTGATTATTCTTCTTCATATTTACGTAGGTCCTTCCTTCAGACTGCGAGAGATCCAGTTAACATCTGTCCTTGGACGGTTTCACCGAAGAAGAAGAATATTAGCCAACTCTAATTCGTGCTATTTCACGACATTCTTTTTTAATTCAATTTTCAGCACTTGAATTATAAATAATGAAGTATGAACGATACTTTTTCTGATTGAGTCATGACAACATTGATTCAAGCTCTTAATCTTTGATTTAAGTGTTTTAGTTTATAAATATGATAAATATCCACAAGGTTACGCCTGCTACGCACAATTATCATATCAAGATGACTTACTTAGAGAACAATTTAATAGCTACGATGGATAAGTAGCTCAAGGTTTAGAAATAAATGACAATTAAAAATATTAACGTCTATACCGATGAATATGTATCTGATCTGATGAAAAAATTTTTAAAGGTTTCTTAGGTTTTTAGAAATAAAACTTATATGGGAAGGTTTTGAGTGTATGTCATGTAGTGCGATTGCTTGAAATCCAAGTGAAGGAAACGAGTGTAAATTGATGTGTCATTAAAGCTAATGTAAACAAATTTACTTGGTCATTACTTGTGCCTTAATTGATCCAAGATCAGTTTATCTCTTTATCCTTAAAAATTATTTCCCCGAACACAACGTATACGCCGTGATTTATAGGCAACGTTTTATACACTCTTGTGCGGCGTAAACTATACATAGAGGCGCTGATTTATTATTATCGCAAACTTCATTAAAATTAGGGCTATGTCTTCAAAGGAAATATGTTTTGCTTCGATTGCTCTACCAGGACAGTGATTAGACATCATCATAGGTTGCATTATGATAAGTTATGTTCTCATTTCTACCCCCTACCTTTGTGCTCATGGGAATAATTTATTTCATCAACTTTAGGACACGAAAAATGTTCAACTGAGCCATTCATCCCTTTGCTATTTATTCCTTCCGTGAAAACGATAAATCTCCTCGATAATTTTAACTGTTGGTATAACATAATTAGAGTCATATTTTATCCCCATGGCTTTCCATCTTAAAGTTTCTCCTCATTGTACTTGGGAATTTACCATAATTTATCATTTTGAATAATTTAATCATGCAACTTTCATGCAGAGACAGGAAACATCTTTTATCTTTTCTTTCACTGTATTAATCAAACTTTTTTCTTAAGCATAACGTAGCATTTAAGTCATATTGTTAGTAAAAATAACGTGCTAAAAATATTTTGCGACCCTTCCAATCGTGTACGCATGCAGTGCACGATTTAATACACTGCTCTTCCACATCCTATTTCACTCCATTTGTGCGATGCTCCCAGAAATGCTTAAATTTTCATTACGCCACTCTACATAGCTTACTAACGAAACGACGCATGGAGCGTTTCCCTAGGAGTGCACTGCATTAATTTCCTTTCATGCGCGGGGGTCTGCCATACCTCATTAGATCAGCACTGCACCCTCCGAGGGGCGAGCCAAACTCAATTTAGGATCCTCCCCGGCGTCCGAATTCTCTGAATTCAGGATACGACATGGACAGGGGTTCACCTTGACGTCCACAGAAGCGGAGGTTAAGCATCTCTCTCGACGTACATCCGGCGTATTCTTGCCCACCTTCGCGTCAAGGGCGAGTTTTCGGACGGTTGGCGAACGACGAGGAATCGGTCCAAACCGGCCGCGATGACCGGAGGTTTTAGGAGTGGCCGTGAGGGTCGTCACGAGGGGAAGGTTGGGAGGAACGGATCAGGGGTGAGGAATTAACTGGCTTAAGGATGGAGGATGGGGAGAAGGAGGAGAGAGTCTTTGAGGATCTCGGGTCCTCTCAAGTCATGCGTTCACGTTTCTACGATGAAAACAGTTAACGGGTGGCAAGAGTTTTACGAAGGGGGCGGAAATCCTCTCCTCTCTCTCTCCCTTTCACCGAAGGAGAGGGGCTACGGATCGCGTCTCCAGTAACCAGGCGCCTACACGTGACCTCAGTCCCTTCGGCGCACTTGGCAACGGGGCGAAAATATTTTATTTGACTCTTCCAAGGTAAGTGGAAATAGAGTCATCATAACCAGTCCCGTATGTTAATGACGGCCAATGACGGCTGGAATCCCGCTCATGTGACCCCGGAGCCTTCACACGTACATTCAAAACGTTTAGTGACTCTGACGCAGGCGCACCCTATTGAGTGTTTGTACGAACGGATTTATTACAGTCTTTTGATGCCATTCAAATGGTGACAGCTGCGTGCCAAGGTTTCCTAAACCGAGCCTCAAAGTGTGATAGATATGTCTATCCATTTTCGCTATGAATTTAAATATGCTGAATATTTGCTTATGGAATATGAAAAACTTAATGTGTCCACTAATTTTGGGTAGATTACATTTTAAGTTTGGCAATTAAATGAAATAGCTGACTCTTCGGAATCGTGATGAGTTTAAATGAGGGAAGTAATAATAAATTAAGAGGTATTTTTATTAGCTGTTTCCATTTGTGAAGGCACACAAATCCAAAGACGCCTCATAAAAAATATTTTTTATAGAGCAGCAAATCAATGCAATTCGAAATGGTTGATGATATTTTTTTCATCTTCGGTGGAGTAAAAAATTAAGGAAAATACTGGAAGGAAAAAGGGCAGCATACATTATAATAACGTGTTTATATTATTAAAAAAATATTTCATTAATATTTTCCCTTATATCATTTTCTCTCATTTGAATTACTATATTAGATTTGTCGGCATTTAATTATCCATCCTCATCGTCTTCAGATGTTTCAGAAATGTGAAAATATGAGTTAATTTAGATATTATTGAATACACTATTACGTTAAGTTGAGAAGTATTCATGCTCAGCAATTGTAAAAACATCTAGAATAGTATCTGAAGCACTTTTTGACGCCAAAAGAGTTTTGCTATTTCCTCAGAGTTACAATCAAATTACTTCTATGATGAACGGGAGATTTATTTGTGCTACCCGCATTGGTGTACAGCAAAACAGCTTTTGTTGTTTAATCAATTTCTCTTTCAATTATATTTTGGATTATTTACTCTGGGTGATTTCATAGATATTGGGTTTGACATCAAATTTGGTTATTTGTGTCTTTGTTAGCAACTCAACAAGCACTTGATTGTTATTCCTTAAGTTTTACTTGGAAACGCATTTGAGTAAGAATTTATACTACATATGAACTTCACGTGTGGTAGTTACTACTCCATTGGGTAGTTACTTCAAAAGGTGCTGAATGAAAAGGTCATTTTAATTTCTTGTAATCGCATCGATGAAAATTTCCTTATTGCTCTACAAAGTGACGGAAAAATTTTGAACAAATTTTCTGACGGAAAAATCTGAGTCCAGATCATAGATGAGACAATTTGTGTTCTGAGCTTATTTTGAGTCACTTTTAGGTTGCAGTATTTGAATGCATCGTGGAGAGAGACAAGGGAGCCGTTTAATTCATCCAATGAGCTAATAATAAAAGCAGTTTCTAATAATACCATGGAGAAAAGCGACTCGTTGAGCTATTCCTTCGCCCCAGTTATCTTCCTTGCGATTCCGTTTAATGTGCAGTTGGCGTGATACACGTGGTTTCGACATTCAAGCTGTTTTCCGCTTAAGCAGTAGTAAGCTCAAGACCTTTCTGCTATATTAGTACCTGGCGTATTTTATCGGCTACAACCTTTTTTCGTTCGCTCTCATTACTCCTTAAAGTTCCAGTTTTCGTGCTCTGGGAAAAAGTCTTCTGTTATAGAGATTAAGGAGCTTGAGCCATGTTATCTTTGACTCGAAGGATGTCTAGACCTTCATTCGCTCGGAGTGTGAAATGTGTTGGCTATGCATGCATCATGACTCATCCATGACTCAGTTTTATGAGTGGAATTCTCGTCGGATGGCAAAGTTATGAAAAATATTCTCGAGCAATATAACTTCTGAATGGTTCCCCAGCCTTGAAGTTTGTAACTCGAATGAATTTAGGTACTTTTTTACTCAAGAAATAGTAATGTAGCAGAAGCAGTTGTTACATTATTTCTACGTTAATTTGGTCCCGCTTGCAACCAGTTGCAAAATCTTGATATACGGTAGGCATAAAAAATTAACTCTAGTATTGTTTTATTTTTAATACTTAATATATCACGATGTTTTTTCAATAGAATGAAGAAAGTTTTAGAAAAAGGTTTTGTAAGAGAAATGTCATTATTCGAATGGGAATAAATTTTTATCACTCAAGGGATAAAATTTCTGTAATTTATAAATTTAACCAAGTGACGTTTAACTCCGCCATCTAATTTTTTGTTGTAAGACAGGAATTTGAAATCTTCATGTACTTGAATTTATCTCAACTTTTAAGTCAAGGGTTCTGTTGTCATATGATCAACAAACCTTCAGCAACCAAGTAACAAACCTTCCTATTGAAATCTATTTCAGTATAAAGAAAAAATATTTTTCAGGATGATTTTGCGCAAGTTTGCTACCTTTCAATGAATTATTTATTTTATTCATTATTTGATTTTAGTACTAACAGTATAAATTAATTTAAATAATTACATTCGTGATCCCCATAATAATTACAATTATATTACTTGAAACAACCCGGGATGATCAAAAAATTACGAAGTTAGTTTTGCTTGCAGTAATCGAATTTATTTTTCCTTGATGAGTGCCTAGTTGTGAACTTCCCAGTTAATCGAAGGTTTATGAGTTGAGCCTTAATTCAGAGTACAAAAGTAGTTTTTTGCTACCCTAAATAAAATACATGAAGTGGCAACTTCCCTTTCTGACGTTAAATAGAACCAAAATCAACTGTTGTTCCCTAAGTTTTACCGTGTTTTCATTAGAGGATAACTTGATGACAAGTTAGTGATGGAATATTGGCCATTCTGACGGCCAAGTAATTTGAAATATTTGTATTTTTTTATTTAAGCTGTTTCGTTCAATTCACTCAGCGCAATGATTTCTCCTTGGTGGGTCATTGACTCATTGCGCGAGTTCATGCTCGTACAATTTCTTCGTCGTTTATTTTGGGAACCTCCAGAGTAATGCCTCCCATACAATTCTCCTCGGGAACTGAAATGTAACTTCACCATTGAATTTTAGTACTCCTGAAAGCTGGAAATAAGGCGCTGATTTATACGCCCGCTGATGACTATGGCAGCTGAAGCTATTCACGCTTACTCTAAAATTTTTTAGAAGCCTTGAAATTATAGAAAAGAAAATAATTTGGAATCCTTCGAAGAAAATTATTTCAAGTCACGAAGTAAACACTCATGTTCAATCAGCATCGGAAGCTTCTATTTATCCATTGTCTTGCCATTTATCCATTCATGATCACCCATAAAACACAGTCAATACGTTAGAATTGAATAATTTTACTTGCTAATGATTTACCAACCATTTAACCAATTAAGTTAAAAAAATAATCATACTCAGGAGTAAAAAACATTTGAAGAATAATTACATTTAGATATTTGAAGATAAGATATTATAAAGATATCAATAAAAATTATATAAATTATTTGTAAAACAAACTGTGACTAACTGGACACTTAATTCTTCAATTATAAAAAGTGTGTAACCAGAATAATCTTTATACTAATTATTTGTGAAAAAAGTGTATTAAAAAAATTGAATGAGTTACACTTCTAGTTTTTAAAAACTGCTTCCAATCAACTTTTTCTTAGAGTGAAGAAAATGTTTCAATTTCAAAGTGGTATCGTAATATCTAACGACTTGATTCTTATAAATGTCATGTTAATTATTTTCTAATTTTAAGTCCTAATAATTGATTTATGTAAAGAAATTAATCGAACGACTTAGAAGTTTAGCCATTCAATTTAAGAGTATTGTGGTATCTTGGTCTGGTTGGCAATAATTTGAAAATTAAGTTACAATTACCCTACGCTTTACGTTTATCGTGGTCAGATTAATAATTTTAAAATAAATATTGATAATAAACTTAGTAATTGGTTAACAATGATAACTATTTTGGTACCCCACTTTCTTATTTCGTTATGATCAATGGTATTTCAAATTCTCACTGATGTACTTTCTCAGCACGTATATCGAATGTGTATATCGAATGCGTGTTGAATAACTCATAGGTCTGACTTCCTCTCACTGTGATAAATTTTCTTAATCTCACTATTTTAAGCTATGACGTTTAGTGTTAGAAGATTCTTTAGTTTATTATAATTACTTTATAAAGATCCATCATCACCAAACTTCAAAAAAAGTAATTTATGCTATGTCATAAGTTGATGACCAGCGTCAATACGTGGATTTGATAGCCAGGGATTACATTCGAGAATACCAATTTTAAGCGTCTGAACAAGAGAAAAATACGCACTATTTTTGCAAAGCAGAGCGTTGATCGCTTCGTATACGTTAGGAGCTCTTGAAACGCGTGGGACGTTCTCATATTTTCATGTGTAGCAGTAGTGCCAATTTGTGGATGATGTCATGGACTATGTATGCGAAGACGCTGCCCCAATTTCTTCTTCTACTGGGGCTCATGCTGGCGGTCTTAAATGTAGCGAGAACTACGCATGGAAACCATCATATGGTACCGAATTAATCTATAATTACCGCAGTAAAATTTCATAAATGAGAAATAACTTTTTTTGTGATAGGTCCCGCAGCAAACAGCCCGCTCACTTTTCCATCCCTTAGCTTTTCTTTGAATGGTATTGAAGCTAGATATATCTGCTGCATTGTGTTGTAGGAAAATCGAATAACAAGGTACAAAAATTAATGTCAACATGCCTATTTTATAGCTTTGTTACATGTCTGTACAAATCTTAGTAAAATTAATATTGCACCGTTAAAATACAAGCCCGAAGAAAATTTTTCTTTAAACCTTTTTGTTTTGCAAGAAATCTGTTTTCACTTTATTTTCTGTTTTAGAAGGAAACTATCTCGATGTCTATAAATTGAAAGTGAACTTTAATTTATTCCAAATTTTACTAAATTATGCATGGGCTTTGCTAGCTTAACCCCTTCTTGAAGCGATAATATAGAAAATTCAAAATGTAAGTTACCATGGAAATTTTGAAACCAGAAAAAGATTCACCCTGAATAATGGAAGCCAAGGAGAATAAAAAAATTGTGTTTTCAAACACCTTTTCTTTAGGCCGCTTATTTATAGTGAGTATTTACACGGATTAAAGTCCAGAATAGAAATGTGGGAAAAAAAGATTTTGAGTCTCTTCCCCTCTTTCGGGGAACTCCTTTTTGTGGATTGCATCAAACAGGCAGGAGAATAAGAGTGGAGTCTAAGAAGTCCAGACCGTCTTCGTATACTTAAAGGAGAATGGAGTCATTGAGGAGGAGATGCAATGGAAGAAAAACGCATAGCAAGAGGATAGATCTTCAATTTTTAAGGAAATAGCCTTCACGGGAAAGCATTCTTGGCATTTGAAAATTATATCGCCATTAATTACCTGAGCAATGATAGCAAATCACGAAATGAGTCTCTGTGAAAAAAATTTCAAATGAGGGGATGAAAAATCTGAAAATTAAAATAAAATATTTGAAATTATATTGAAAAATGAAAATTTTTAGTTTGATATAATTATTTGTTTTAATACGCACATGTCATTAGCACACCGATGAAAGATCTCAACCTTTCGAATCAGCAGAAACAATAAAAAGCATTCTTTGCAAATATTCTCAATAAAGAACAATTAATTGAATTAAAATAATTTCAAAATACCCGAGCTGTTTATTTCTAGTTATTCAATTTCATGGTTAGCAAGCCACTTTCTTCAGTGGAGTAGTGACTTTCCTTGGATTTTTAAAAATTATTTTTCTTTTTAGATAGTAAGCAGTGTTAAAAAGTCATTATAATTTTACCTGACGGTGTGGCGTGCAGTTTTCCCTTCTAATCTATGCTCAGCAGGCAGGATTATCGCCATCACAATACCACGTGTTTCAAGTTGCCCTTCATTACATTGATGAAGGTACGAACTAAAAAAATATTAAATGAGAGACTGGATATGAACAGCGAATGAAAAAATGGTAAAATATCGGTAGCAGCAATGGCAGTGAGTTATACTTCGTGAGTATCATCAGGATATCAGTAAACAGATTGTTGCTGCTGCCAGCTGTAGCTTCTCCAACTGGGGGTTTGGGTTTGATTCACTGCGATAATGGAATATTTCAGTTTTGGAGAGTTTGTAGCAGGTGCTCCTAGTGTTGAGAGTAATTTAATTGCATTTTACCGTCCGTCGGATGCAACGTCGAGAGACGTGGTCTCCCTCCCCACCCCCAGAAGATTTCGTCGTAAGAAGCAGCGTGGGAAGAAACCCGGCGTCGGCACGAGGCCGCGCCGAGATTTTTCATTACCCTCCCTCCAACTAACCCCAAAAACACTCCTATACGTGATGGAATACGAGAGTCGTGGACCAAAACCCTTCGGAAGCATAACGAAACCCCAACATGATGATCGAGAAACCATATCACGCGTACCTATTGAATCTCGGGAAATTTTACAGACGGTATGGAGGTTTGGTGGGGAGAGAGAGGGAGTGGGAAGAGATCAGTGTGGAAAATGGTGAGTTTTTTTTGAGAGGGAAGTGGGGTAGAGGTGGGCATAGAGAGACGGAGGATCCTATCAATGGGCGTGGTCGAGTGAAGCGAGGGTCCAGGGAGACTAAGGTGCCGGCCAGGGGGTGGTGGGAGGGAGGTGGGATTGGGGGAGGGGTTTTCTGGAAGGATGGAGGTCTCCGAAGGCGATATCTTGATGTAGAACTGGGCCGAAGCCAGGGCCTTACTTTTGCTTCGCTCCCTTGTCCGTCAGTCTGCCGTGAGCGTCCACCCACCCAGCCACCCACTCCTGCCTCTGCCCCACCAAAACTCCCCCTTCCTCCCTCCTTCCTCTCACGTCTCGCCCTTAAAAAATCTCCGCCCCCCTCTCCAATCCCTTCCTTTTCAAAATATCACACACCCGCACCCCACCGCGCCTCCATTTTTAAAGTTCACCGTGCTTAATATGCGCGTATTCACCGTTTCTTTTTAAGAACGACCTCACATCAGTATTGATTAGAAGTCTCAACGAATGCTATAATGTTTTCGTTCGTAGCTTTGATTCCAGGTTATCGTATATTCAGTATTTTCATGAATATAGCCTTTCGCCTAATTTTGATATAACTAGATGCTTCATGAGTTAGCTAGATAATCTAAAACGCAGCATAGTATGTACATGTACGAAATATAACACGACCACCCATCGTCCTTGTACACGGTGAAATTCGAATTTACTTTATTTATGTCAACAAGAGCAAAGAATAATTTACAGGATAGGACAGGATCCTCGTTAATTCCAACTTTGAATACTAATAACGAATATATAATACTCTGCTCATAGAATTTGTGTGTGCATATATAAATGCACATTAAAAATTTCAGGCCTGAAAATCGTGGAAAAAAACATGGTAGGAAATATGCAAGGGCGAATACAACAGCAATTAACAAAAAAATAGACAACTCCAGGATCCGAGACCCCGGCTCTCCATTACCATGCAACATTCGTGAGATGAGGAAAAAATAAGGGGGCGAAGGTGGAAGGTGGGGGAAGGGGTTGCGAGGGATGGTTTAATTCGGAGGTAAGATGGTGGGAACCCGGGTAATCTGAGTGTTGCCACTTTATTAAGCGAGCCATACGATTTGAGCTCGCTTCGACAAACGTAAACAGAAATTTGTGAATGAAACTGATCAGGCGACTTTTCTGCCAAAGACGGCACGCGACCACGAGAATTAATAAATAACGTTTGACCAGAAATAAAGCCTTGTAAAACCCCTCTGAAATTCCCCTGCTATTAATAAACGGCTGGTTTGAAGGACATTAAGATCTGAAGTCACCCACACGCGCGGATGTTGGCTGCGTTTTTCTTTTCCTGTTTCCGCTGATTTTTTTTTCTCCTCGAGCCCACGGAACGTGTAGGGGAGAGGAGGAGGTTGAGATTCCGGAAGCTGACGACGGAGAGTGCACTTGAGTGCCAAATAAATGGAGCGTAGTAAAGCGGTGAGCGACTTCCACTCTCGATACTAGAGGTTTTCCAAGTTATTAAGGAATCTGATACTCATTCTATAGGTTTATAAGATTAAGAGGAAAAAGTGCTTTGGGTTATCACTGAATGTCAAATGTTTTATTAATATAAAATCACATCAATTCAGATGCCATGAATTAACAGAAGTCATGACAGAGTAAAAGTTAAGGAAACGAAACGCATTGAATGATGAATGTTGTTGAATATATTTATTCATATACTCTTAAATTTTTAAAATTAATGTACAAGAAATAAAATGCATATTTCTTGGCCCGTTTTACAAAAATTCGTATAATATACCACCAGCGTTCCTGATGGTGCTATGCCATCCTTATTAACATAATATCTAAAAATATATAACTACCATAAACTATAACTAATCCAAAGATTGAGTTGAAATTTGCTACAGAAAAAATAGGCACTTTATTTAACACAGGGGTCCCAAACTTTTTATCCCGTTGACCCCTTCTTAGAATATTTGCCTTCTTATCGACCCCAGATTAAGTATTTCTCGTGTATT
>LYUA01000887.1:273832-291988 GCA_002093875.1 Calopteryx splendens | reverse complement strand
AATAATTTCAAGAACTTTACACAGAATCCAGAAAAAAATTATTTACAGAGCTCAAGAACAGTACCTCTAACAAAGTCAAAAAAGGAACACCAAACAAAACAACCAAAAGTCAATCCTCCCACAAAATTCAAAAGAACATCATATAAAAATTTAAAATTAATGGACCTAAACTGAATCACATCAATGAAAATCTTATAAACAGGTTAAATTATCCATTTCAGAGCGGCGCAGAGGCAGGGAATGGCTGCAGCGATTGTCCTGCGTTCCTAACTCATCTCCAGACGAGCTAACAAAGCGGAATCATTACGCATGGTTCTTGCTTCTCGTTCTTCAACGAGGAGGCATCCATCTGACTCCTCCATTTTCATGTCCACCTCCCGAGGGCCCTCTCCCTCCATTGCAGAGGATTCTTGTGAGTGCATATTCGGAGCCATTTGCAATACGTAACCCGTTGAATTGAATTTACTCAGAGTTTGCTTCGTTTTTTTTCAGTGAAGTATTGATTGTCAAAACAGAGACCGGTTCAAAAGTGTGGTGCATGGTAATTTTCCACATAGATTTATTGCGAAAACGTGTTTCTGTCCAAATGCATTATTATCTTCAGGTACAATATACAGGTTTTACAGTCCGGAGTGGTGAGTACTAGGATGGGGTAAAATCTGGGGTGGGTGGGTGTGTGAGGGTGGGGTAGTTTGGGATGGGGTGGTTGGTGTAGGAGATGGAATATTTGAATTAGTTGTTTGGAATATTAGTCACTCTATTGAGAGGGGAGGGGGGTTGATGTGTTTGAATTTGTGAGAGGCATGGAAGGTTGGAGAAAAGAGGGGAGAATCATAAACAAATGCAATTTCGTTCAGGAGTTGCCCTTCCTCATCCTGCTACACTATTTCACATTGTTTAAGTATATCGAGTCTGTGACTTTTAGATTCAAAATAAAGGTTTTTGGAACCTATTTGGTTAATATAAAGACACCATCAGATGACCTTGCCATAAATGATGACGGTCATCCGACCCTATTTCTCGTGAATGTTCTTTGAAATGTAGATAAAACTTCTTCACCTCTAACCAATGACTAGGGAAGGGCGATTACGATATCCATTATTTTTGTCAATTAATCGAAAATTTGGAATCGATTAATGCAACAGCCGATATCGATTATGCATAACCGATTAATTTAGACCTATAATCGATAATTTCGGAATTTTGTGTCTGGTGAACTGTGATGGCTAGGGAGGCTCACGTTCGTATTCAGTTCGAAAAGTCGACTGTGGCTGAACTCTGCAGGACGATAGAGGGATAGAGGTATTAAAGTAGAATGCTCATGACGTAACTCTACGCGGTACCGACTTTTGCCGGCCACTCACGTGTCATGCGTCAGATATAGCTTCGCCAGGCATAGCCATGTGTTATTTGCGCTTGTTCTTTTGATAATAAAAATGGTTAAAATTGGGATTTATTTATTTTTATCGGTAAGAATGATTTTATTGGTATCCTCCCCATGCTATCAATAATAATTTTACTAAGGTCGCTACAAGGACATTCGTTTTCCACTCTGTTGTCGGCGTTCCGCAAAACGTTACTTTGTACTGCGTACCCTACAGTGGGCCCTACCTTTCTCCCCGGCCCGGCGACTTAGTGGGAAGTGAACTATTTCACCATGCCGTTTTCTAGACCGGCGTGGAAGCCTTTCATGCGGCTGACCAATAAAGAAGCCAAAAGCAAGAAATGATTTAGAAAGATTGCCATCTGTGGCAATACAACTAATTTCTGGAGCCAGCTCAAGAAGCATGGAATCTTCAAAGAAGCAAGCAGCGGCAGCAACAACGGACCTGGAGAGAGTGAACCATCAGGAGTAGATCCAGATGATCCAGTTTGGAGGGGCGAGTTTTTAATTCTCCTTTCACATTTGGCATTCTGTTTTGAATTCCATGCGTCACGGCGTTTCCTCCGATTCTGAATGCTTGTATGATCAGCACTCAAAGTCTTTTGAACCTATTCTTGGTTTTAATTGGGTTGAACGCAACAATGGATAGTTCTGCTATTTCGTTAATAAGTGTTTCCTCTAGGGCAAGTCTGTAACTTTTGCTTATTTTTATCGATAAATTACACGACAGTTTTTGTCGACATTTGCGAGTCGGTAACTGTCGGTCGTCAAATTTGCCACACGCATGATGGTTCGATAAAGAGTGATCATGCATTTTTCATTAACAAAATATATTGTGCAAACATTTATTTCGTTGCATAATTAGCTTAATTTGCAGTGGATGTGTTACAAGCTTTATTTATTTGGCCCCAGTAATACGCCAGCGGCAGCCGTTACAAGTTGAAACGTTCAGTTTGCCTACAGCGAGGATGAAGGCAATACGCTGCATTGAAATTTCGCTTTCACCTGAACAAATCGTCAGACGAGGCCTGTGTAATACTACAGGAGGCTTACAGAGTGTATGTTCTTCCCTATAGCACAGCTAGAATATAATTTAAATTGTTAAAAGAAGGGAGACAGTAAAATCTTACGGAGGTAAACTTACCGCTGCAGCTTTGTGAGAAAAGATCGTCGAATTTCTGTAGACGAATAACTTTAAGAACACTATCAGAAATATTGAAAATTTCACTAGAGGCCACTGTGGTAACACGGCCACATGAGACACATTTATGCACATTACCCGAAGAACAGGACTTTCACGTGCAGGCTGAATATCTAGTGAAAATCAATTTAGCGTGTTTCTCATCCTCCCTATAGTGCAGATCTAGTCCCATGTGACTTTATCCTGTTCACCAATGTGAAGAAACACTTTCATGGAAAGGGAACAGTTGCTCTAGGCGAACTGAACATAGTTAATCTTGTAACGGCTGCCGCAATACGGGCGTAAATTCAATGAAACTTGTAGAAAAAAATATATATACCACATATATATTACCTACTTATTATGCTAACAATATAACAAAAAATTAATTTTTTGCAAATAAATTATGTGAATAAAAAAATGATGACCACTAGTTATTGAACAGTCTTCGTAGATGATGCTGGGTGCAGGGAAGTAGGCAATGCTTGAAATGGTATTTTATGAAACAACCAACGAGGGAGATACTTTAATATTTGATCCTGCAATGAATTTTATAGTGTTCAATTCTTTATTTTACGCACTTTCGGAATGGATGATCATTTATAATCTATTTATTATATACTGAAAAGCCACTATAACTGCTGAGGTTTATCGTGCATTGAATCTACTGGGATAAAGTGGTCTATGGCCGTTGGATTTCCAAAAATCTCAAAAGTATTAATAATCTTTCCTGATGACTGTTATGACCAAAAAGTGATTGGTGCCCGTGTCCCCCCTTTTCCATGGTAAAATGTTTTTATGCTGGCTGTTTAGGAATAGTAGGAAAATGAAGGAATAATCGATACTTCCACTTGTGATTCATTTGTGAAAAATTTACTTTGTTTTCCTCTCCACAAACACTTAATGTGTGCCTTTGTCGGCAGAGAGGTCCAGGAAACCCCAAAGAAACTGCAGGAAATGCCGCGACAGTACCTTTAACGGAGTCGTGCGCATAGCGCCACCGCCATGGATGCCACCGCCCTCAAGGTTAAAGCAACGTGGTTTTTACATTGTGAATTTTTTGCATATGTGTGCAGGATTAGCGGGTAACTCCGTTAGAGGTACAGTCGCGGTATTTCCCGCAATTTCTTTAATTGTTCAGTCATCAGTTCTTATTTGGGTGTACAGAATGAAATCTAGCTCTACTCGGACCATAAACCAAGCACTATGATACATAAATCTGGAGGTTTCACAATATTTTAACTAAAATACACTGAGAATTGGAGAGATTGGAACATTTTCTGAAAAGTCGCTCGTATGAATTATATTTACTAATTGTGGCCCTCCTGCTCAACCTTCATGATATTTTTTATAGCAATAATCGCAGTTTTTGGTCCAGTTTCGGTATTATTTAACCGGCATTCTTTATGTACAGATCTTAATGCCTTCGAAAAACTATTTGTTTCCCTCTAAATTCAATGATACGGTCACTGCGTACTGCACATGGGGACGTTGATTTTGTTTAGAGAGGCCGTAAAACCTGGGCGGTAATGGGTTCATTTGGGTACGAGAATATTTCTCGGGGGTTGAACAGGCCTGTACAGGAAGTGACCGCTTTATTTTTTGAATAAGCTGGTGGGGGTCCTTCGTCAGAACTTTAGAAGTCATTAAAAATGATATTATCAAATTTATCATGATATTAATTTTGTGACTTCTTGTTTTTCCTAGCTTTCCAATTTTAATCTCCTTAAAATATTCTTAATTTTGGTACCTTAAGCCGTCACTTTATTTTAGGCGTATCGCGAAGAATTGGTTTTTAACATGAGGGAATTAATGGTGTCACCATATACGTCAATTTGAATACCCTTTTTGTCTAACTCTAGTGTCTCTTTACACACGAACTTAAATATTTACCAGTAGACTGGCCATAAATTTCCAATGTTAAAAACCAGTGCTTCGACACGGCCAGCGAACGAAATGGCATTTGTTAATTATTCTCTCCTCTTAGCGTTAACCTTATATCTCTCTCCCCATTCCAGCAAACAATCCCCACATAGGGACAATTCGTACCTTCCTCTCCCACCCACCCAAAACTCCCCCACCCCCATTTTGCCCTGTAACACTTCGGACCTAAAAATCTGTATTTTGTACCTGAAGATGATGAATTGGCATAGAAACTCGTACGCAGTAAATCGCTGTGGAAAATTACCATTCATGTAACATTATTTTGGATACGTCGTTTTCCCACAAATGAGAGCCTGTCACAATTAATTATAAATAGAGAACTACACCATATTTTATTCTAAGGTACCACAGAAAGCTCATCCTACCAATATGCGTTTTTTACCAGTGAATTATGTTCAGAATTATTCATTATTGCGTTTGCTGATTCAAGTTATGCTTTTAGGAGTATTAGTGGTATACCACCGTATATACTACCTTCTTTTATAGCCGTTTTATGTACTGAGAATAACCGAATCTGTAAAACTATTTTGCCCCGAGAAAGATAAAAACCCAATACGGCAGACGAAAGTGGTGCATAAGTTTTAATGGGAAAATAATAAGGGGTCTGTTATCAAGAGGGGTAATTATAATTAATTCACAAAAGGCGAATAGATATGTAAACATCATTAATGTAACTGTGATCTTCCACCTTCCGATCTGATGTTCCCTGCCCCCATTTATTTAACGCTAAAATATTAACGCATACATTCGTATGCGTTATTCATCCTCGTTGCCAGGTCGATCGCTGACTGTTATTATTATTGGTAATCTACCGGTTAAGGTAGATTTCTGATGGACACCCCCATACAGTAACCATTTCTTCATACTTCTTGCCTCCCTTCATTCCGTCCAAAATGCCTAATCTTTTCCTCACTCTCATTTGCTTACCCAACATTCTACCCTCTATCACATTCTTCAACAGTTAACCTTTTAAAACGGGAATTATTTTTGTAGATTTGCAGCTATTCATGGTTTCCATTCAACCCCTCGTGGTTGTAAGAACTACAAACGCTATATATATGACAGTTCCGGTGTCAGTCTTAACAAAGTCAACTCTTATTTGAATAAGCTTCGCACAGATTCCATTAGATAGAAAGTTGCTGGTGTATCCTAAAGGGAAAAACGAAATGTATTCATTCATAGACCACCGGTTTCTACCATTTAAGCAGAAAATTTAGTGGGTAAGGCGAATGAGTATTAGTCTAGTCTTCTCTGGTCTAAAACGTATTAATCCCAAACCATAGTCATAGGAAATTTCTTTACAATAAGAAGATTATTATATTGAAGCGAAATATCCCCGTATTCAACTTTTATTAACTTTATAATAGTATTCCCGTCTGATTTTTCAATGAGATACAATCGAAATTTCGCGTAAGGGTGAAAATTACTATATTCTGCCTTCTTTTTACTCGAAGTCATAAAAATATGCTGTTTTCATTTATATTATCGGATTACAGCTACTAAAATTGCACTTGAAATATTCCACAAAAGTAGGCACCAACTTGGAAGTGTTGACCATTCATGTGCTATTGTGGTGAAAGCTTAATTTAGGCGCTAGATTAAGCACTTCCGATTCTCTAACTCAAAACCGAGTTTGGGATCTCTTTAGAGCTCCAAGAATAACGCTAGTCAAAGGACAGAATTATCCTAAATTACTTCCCAATTTAGACATGTCCGTCGCTTTCGTATGTTTAATTACTGAGCCGAAGCTGCTTGAGCTCTCAGATTCATTGTTTTTATTTGAGTTCATAATTTTATACCTATGTTATGAAATGTTAATGGTTTATTTTAAAATATGCAAACTATTTAAAAGAAATATTTCGCCAACCCACACCCTTCCATCCACATTCGGATCTATAAACAATGACTTGCAACCAATCCAACTCTCTCCTAAAATGCTTGTTTGAAAATAATGTCGGGTAATGATCGGGGGGATATAAAACAAAATTTTGTTTGGATTTGTTCTTTAATAATAATAATCGTCGTATAATCATTGAAAATATCGCCTTGGTGCCCGGATCGTGGGCTCCTTTTCACCGCCCGATCAGGTACTGACTTCGTGAAGGTGCACATTATATATTCCTGGACATTTAATGACAATCCTTTAGGTGAAAGTTTTCAGGTTTTCCAGCTGCGAATCAGGATATTTTTCTGTGCACTAGAAAATTGTTGTTGATATTCTAAGCTACTGAATATTTAAAAAAGGTAGGTTCTACCCATAGAGCTAGTTAGCTCTATGGTTCTACCATCGATTAAATATATTTTGTTTCTCTAAGGGTATACCTAACATGAAAACTAGCCACATCTGGAAGCATTTCAAAAGTGCAATGTAATCCGGTACTTTTAAGTATTTATGCACAATGTAAACAGTTCATATACCTTAACATTCATCAGCACATATATTAATATGTTTGTCTTTACAGTCGAGTCAAGAGTATGAAGCAGTCCTCAATGCATCCAATGTGGCCTCGGCTTGGGTGGACGATGTTGTCAGCGAGGACGGTAAAGATGAAAGGTCATGGTCCCCTCCGCCCTACCCTCCCCCGAGCCTCTTCCTGAAGATGCAACCTTTACCGCGGCAAGGAGTATGTTGCTACATGGCGGCCTTCAGTGATCCAAACTTCTAAGGAATTCGTTCTTCACGAAACAATTCCCTCACCCTAACACACTTCGTATTTCGATTGGCGAAAGAAAACGTACCACGATTATACGCATATAATAAAATCGATGGTTACAATCCACGATGGTTGATCACCATTGCAGTTTCGTGTAAATCCTGTATTGTTCCAATTTACTGCATGTCGTCGACGTTATTCCAGTTTTCTCAACAACTGATGTGACGATAAATCAGTTCTCAACACACACTATTTACATATCAGTGCATTCGCTGAAGAGAAACCTTTTCGTCTCATTTAAATACTTAATAAATATTTTAACAGTCAAAGGGTCACACCTTGGTACTATTGTATGCGTCTTTCATAAATGAATCCCCAGCATTCATCCAGAGCCATAATTACCAATTCAGTTGAGAATCTAATGAATAAGTTAAATAAAATTTTCAATCAAGTGGCATTCCTAATTAGGAAGAATGCTACTTGAGGAAGGAAGAATGCGTAAGCTTGAACTAGGCATACTTACGACGCAGCTGGAACCGTAACAAAGATTACCTGCACACACAGTCAATCTCCAAATGCCCATGAGCGCCCTAAAGGATATCCATTGGGTACAAATCCATTTCGACCCTAATCACTTCCCGCTGCATTTCCTCAGCCCATATAGAGCAATTTTGATATGTATATTTCCAACGTAAAGCTAAAAGCGTAAAATAGTCCGAATGTACAATGTGCGGAAATAAAGAACGAGTATTTGCAGTGTGGGTTACTGAGATGTCTTGTGCGCATCTATCCTAACCGGTAAATTACCATAAAAATAGATAAAATATTTACAGCAATAACAAACAAAACTATAGATCAAATTTGTCATTCCTTGAAATATTTTAATAGAATGGAAAAAGATATGGACTATTCTTTTCCCATGCAGAGCATAGGAATTAACATTTCAAGACAAAAATTAAGTTGAAACGAGCAAGCAAAAATTTAAACAGCCGACAAAGGCTTCACTTTGCACAAACTTTCCATGATAAATGAATAGATTACACAAATTTAAACACAAAATGAGAAAAAAATACTAAGTTACCTGCTCATTCAATAAACGAAAATGTNACTCAATGTAAAGATTACTGCAAAAATTACTGAGAACTGATGGAAGTGACAAATTCTTTAAAAAGGGGTTATTTTATAACTATGTTGAGACGACATTGACACAGTTGGTGACTGCTACCATGAATACGACGCCTTATCGACGACCTTCCTGAAAAGTTAGTGTTAAATTCTTTTCGTGCTTCATCTACACACATAACCGTAGCTGCTATCCTTATAAGTATCACTACCCGCAAAACGTTTTTCAATTTCACATTCATTTTTCCTATTATGCAAAAGCTTCGTCCGCGAACCACTAGTATATCAGCCACTATTTGAAAAGCTCTGGTTGATCTAAGGTATTACTCTCAAATTATGCTAACTTTATTTTACGATAAAATGCAAACTCGAAATAAATCCTTACTTTAATTTCTTTCCAACGCATCAGGTTTTCATATTTCATTCTTTCGCACTCACAAGTTTCGAGGAACGGAGGACCATTGCCACAATATTTTGCCTCTCAGATTTACGTCATAACGACGAAAGCATATCCCTTTCCCATCCCCCTATTCTACAGCCGCCCTCGTCCCATAGGGCGACCCCCCTGCTCATGCATAGTGGCTGTTGCACCGAGAATCACAAACCGGCGAGTGGAAAAATATCACGTGCTTGGTCGCCAACCCAGTCTGGAAGGGATCGGGAGGATAGAGAGAAAGTGGGAGAGACCTCAAGAGTAATGATTAGTACAAATAAGGATTTATCCTTACTCTGAGGGTGAGACCCGCAATCAGTTCAGCGGAACAACAACCGGTCACCCCACCCCTCGGGACACCCTCCCGCCCCTCCCTCTCCAAATTCACCACCCTCCGATGCCTACAACAGCCTTTGTGGCCCGGACTACATGGAATTCCCCCTCCACGCTTATTGCATTTCAGATGGGATTCTGCTTCCTTCTCCGTCAAAACAGACTCCCTTCCATTTTATTATCGAATGAACAACACGTGAATTGGAATTGATTTACAAAATCCCTGCAAGATGACTAAATTATAACAATCTTTGTGACAATATTCAAGCAATTGGAGACATTGGATACGGGTCTGACTTGTAACAATTTGAACCAAAAATAAAATCGTAACGCCAAGACACCATGTGAGGTTGAGGGCGGCAGTAATAGTGACGCTGAGCACGGAATTTCCAGGAAAAGGTGGTTTAAAAAAAAAGCATATATCCTCCGATTAAGCAACTTGTTGGCCTTGAATAGAAACATCCTCTACAGTAATCTTAGCCATAAGGGAGAGTACCTCACGACACTAGTTGGGTGGAAGGGTTCCAGAACTCCTGAGGAACACAGAAGGGGTACCAGGAGTGCAAGTCATGTACCACTTTCCCACACATCACAGTATATCATTTGCGTGAGACTAATTTTTTCTCAAGTTCTTCTCCGCTATTCTAATATGGATAGTCCATTTTTTTTTGTTGACACATCTGACAAAAATCTCTCATGTAGCATGTAGAACAAAGAAAGAATGACGCTCCTGCTAAGAACTTCCTGAATATGGCCAACAGTTTAAAACCAATTCATTGAAGAAATAAGGAACACTTAAGTATTCTTCCACTGAAATGTACAAAAGGTAAGACTAACTAAAATCCATAACAAATAAATTCATGAGTATTGTTGAATATTGCAGCTGAAATTTTTGCACCCCTAACCACATATTCACAAAGATTACTTTGATGACTATTTATCCACTATTAAAATATACACTATGTATATTTTCTAATAATCTTCCTGGAGGGAGAGGTTTTCTGAGCATGGATTTAAAAAATTAATTTTAGTTCTGACAAAAGTAATACTTCTCCATAAGTTACATCTAAAATACCCTTATTACTTGTACAAAAATGCACTTTCACTTAAAGAGTTAAGTATGACAAAAGAGAAATGCACTGGAAATTGGGTCTTAACAGCAACTACCAGTATGCTAATAAGATTCAAGTCTCATGTCAAAAAAATCCACCCTCAACATCGATCAAATATCAGATAAAATGAATGCACATATTTCCCAACAGGTTTTGTGAAGCCATAATGAATTTAAAAAAGGCTCACATGAAATAGTTGGTTCTATTGATTCATGAAACTCCAAAATAATATAATGGATTAAACAATAAAATATTTAGAATAAATTAAATGTAACAAGGCCACTAACCACAAATTGATACACTAACATGGCTATTAAGAAATTAATTTGAAAGCTATTCCCTGTATTGTGGACGCCTTGGCTTTCTACTAAAAATATGAACCTGTTAACAGCTAATATTTTTATGAATTTCTATTGTATTTATATTGTATATTAATTTGTAATAAATGTGAACAGTGCCATTACCTGTGTAACCAGTACTGTTACATCTTTGACCGACAACAGCATTATACAGTTAATACAATAATTAAATTCCAATAGGGAGTGGGTTGGTTAACTTCACATGATTTACATCTTCCTGAAGGATTATATTGAATACTATATTCAGATAGCTTCAAAAAAAATGCTAGGTGATGAAATTTAAAGATAACTAAAATTGACACAAAATATTAAATACCAAATAAATGGGACTTGGAGAATATTGAAGTACTTTGGGGTCACTCCCATACGAAAATCATTCATGCAAAACGTAGAAAAATGTAAGAGCAACAAAAGACAATTTTCAAATAGTTGGTGTAAATCTAACAAAAAAAGCCAAAATGCTATTTCACATTAGGATATACTGAGAATGAACAAGTGTTGGAGACAAAATATTAGAAAGAGGGTCATTTTTTTTAAGTTAAATATTTCTTAGATGAACTGGATGAAATGACAAATATTGTTACTATATACAAGTGTGACAATAACATTAGAGGAACTGGGAAGGTAACTAAAGAGAGTAGGTCAACAGATTATATAAAAGTCACACGACACTTTACTACCAGCTTTTAAGTTCACTTTCAACACAGAATCAAAAAGCTTTTCAAAATCAGTGATGAAATTTACAATCCTTACGTATATTAGTCAATCCCAGATTTATCAAAATATTAAACCAAATTTTAAGATCTCCCAAGAAGCAAATTTCATTAAACTTAAGACATTTTTTAGCCTTTTCAAACAATGTAATGGCACATTAAGTGCTAAATATGACAATTTAGATGCACAACAAAATGGAAACAATAAAGAAATACAATCATTTAAAAAGTGACCATTAATATCAAAGGATTTAACCAAATTGCCCAAGTTTTAAAAGCAATTTTTTATTCACAACCATTAAAATCATCACAACAGCACATAAAACCTGTACAGTAGACACCAAGTTCACACACTTATTAAGAGGATGTGATGCAGAAAAGACTGAGTTACCCGTAGTATTCCAAAGTGGGATTGATAGGGATATCACAATTATTTTTTCAAAAATTTCGTAGATTTTACAGAGCAAAAAGTTTTTCATGAAACTCTCAAAAAAGGCCAAATAAATTTTATTCTAGATTAACTGAATGCAAATACTTAATAAACATTCTAAGAAATCCCACTGTAAATTCGCTGCGTCTAATTAGCAGAGGTTCTCCACAAATCATGATATGCTTTGCCACAAAATAGTACTACTATGAAAACTTGATTTGAATTAAATTCATCCAGTCATTTCTCTGCAAGCTGGGGAAACAGCCTTGCAGAGAACCTAGAAAATTGGATTAGACCCTGTCTGCACATTGAACTTTACTGGAACAAATTCATGAGGGGTTGGCATTTAATTATCAGAATACTGAGGTTTCATCTCAAGAGAAATCGAGCAAATCCAAAGGTGCTAGATTTAACTTTTCATGATGCTTGCATGAAAAATTACAGTCCACTCCTATTTAGTAAGGAGTGTATGTGCATATGCACTTCCATCATCTCAGAATATAAAAAGATCTGTACCAAGGAATAAAATCTAGTAAAGTTCCTAATAAACTCACTTTCACTGCAAACGGTGCACATCTCATACACAGTGGGAGAAGACTCTGCAGCCAAAATTTTGTGCTTATCTATTTAGATGATCGTATTTTTGGGCAATATCGAGAAATCTTGGGTCTCCATTTGCTGTTTCATTAGACAAATTTGCTAATTGGTACCTGTCACCATTTTTCAATAACGTGACAACTTGGATCAATTAATACAATAAATGTTTATATAATTAACCAATAATGATTTGATACAGTACCGCAGTAGTGAATGCGAACTCATTCCAAGAGGAGGAAGATAACTTATGGATTATTGACATTCACACTTTTCAAACATATGTATAGATAATTTTAAATATTTTTTGTTTCATGCATTTAACTTTTTATCTACTATAGCCAATTCATGATTAATGTTCATTTCTTGTGGCCGGGAAGTCTGCAACATTAGACAAGCCGTGGCTCCAGCAAAGGTGAAACATTAGCATTTAGGGCAATCAACACTCCTGAAGGAGTTTTTTTCGAGTCAATAATTTTAAAAGCATTTACAGGCTTTCTTTAATGTCTGCATAAATCATTTTATTTTTTCATTTCTCACATCTAGCAAAGAATACATTGTCACTGTAGTTCTTTTATTACAAAGATTTTATCAAGCCTTCATTAATGAAGATCTCAGATATATCAATCTTGCTTTTGAGAGCTTAAGTACTTCATGTCACTATCTTCTGAAGTAACTGGCAATATAAATTTCTATGAAGTGCCCTGAGGCAATCTAGTTTAATCAGAAGTTTTCAGGATATAAAATAAAAAACTTGAAACAGAAATAAACAATGCAGGAAATAAACATCCACCTTTTTACTCACCTCAGTTACACGAAAGAACTTTAAAGTACCAATCTTGACATAGGTCACTGCTTGTACACATCTTTGGTATAAATAGCATAGGAGCTATTTAAAATGAATTATATAAAATGGCCAACTTCTTTGTACCAAGATTAACCTATCCTAGCATGGCAGTAAGAAATTAATGCATAGTTTAAACACTTGGAGAATGGTTATAAAAAGAGACCAGATGGAAAAATGGCTTACCAATTGTGCTATTTCAATTTTGATTGGAATATTTATCTAAGGAAAATATAGGATATCTAATATGAACCAGAGTTTTTGCTCCTTCAAATGTCTTCAAAATAAATTATCAGTAAAACTTCATAGCCATATTATAATTTAGAAATGCATTCATTTCTGATGTTATATGTGGTAATCACATGAAAAGACCTAAAGAAAAAGCAATGGATATTCAAGTTTAATTTATGTAATAGGTATCTGATAAAATTACGTCATAACAGTATATCCTGAAACAAAATGGAAGTTGTTCAATCCAAGTCCAAAAACTGTTTAAGGGTTCCTCAACTGGGGGAAATTAGTTAATCATGATACCTCAGGAAAATTATAAAAGTAACCTGTTTGACATTTGCCTAGAAAAAACTATAGGTGTCCCTAGAGTGTTTAAAGGGAATAAAAAAAGATGTAAACAAAATTTGATCCTTATCTTTCACCTTGAAATATTTATGCTAATAAATCACGAGCAAGTATAATCATTTGTTTAGTCCAACAAAAACAACTACTTTTATGGTGGATGACATTTCTGAGGCAGAGAAAACATTGAAATGACAAACACTAATTTAGCCAAAATTACTCTCTTCCACCTCAGTATTATCTAATGAATTTGCTAACAACAAAAAATTCTTAATTTGATCACATGTTAAAACAGAAATACTGCTGAAATATTAGTGGAATAAATAACTGTACTAAAAAAGCAAAACCAATCAATCCAATTTCAGTTATCAAATTGCTATGAGAAACAAGAAAACTTAAGAGAGACAATTAATTATAGGGAAACATTTTGTTTCATTTCTATATTCAGCAATTCAAATATTGCTCTTTTCTTAGAAAACTGCTTTTCAATGTGAGAGCAGAACTAATTCATTGAGACAGTGTGAACTGACACATGAGCATTCATACACACATCCACTCCATTGCAAACATACCTCCACCGTATATAATTGTTGGCACCCTTATGTTATTGAGAGGATAAACATTTACCATCAGCATCTCGGTTGTTTATGAAGGTTAACGACAAGAAGTAAATTAAGTATCGGCAAATACTAAAACATGGAGGAATAAACTCTGTGAACCTGTACTTCAATGCAAAGTATTTCAACTGGATCCCACTAAAAGTGAATCAAATATACATACTAGTGGTTGTTGCCAGTATTTTGCATAAAAAATTGTAGAACTTCTATCTATTCATCGCCATTTAATTTTTCATAATAATCAGAACTGTGATAATAAAGTCACCAACACCAGTATTTGTATTAAAAATGGCTCTAAATTTCAAATGTCAAATGTTAAAAAAATAAAAAAATCTCAGGATTACAATCAGGATCAATTTAATTTTTTTGTTCTTTACTCATCATGAAAGAGGAAGTGGCATGAACAAATTCAAACCCCTTTTCTCATCATGAAATTGAAAGTGGCATGAACAAATTCAAATCCCTGTCCATAAAGAACAGTTAAAACCGTTATGAGTCAGTGAAGGAGAGAGAGCGCGCGCATGGTAAGACCAATAGTAGGCAACTGCTCATCCATCTTCCCAGTTCATAGTGCACTCAACGTTTCAAAAATAAATCACTTTAGTGGCAAAAACGTACTACAAC
The DNA here is from genome assembly GCA_002093875.1 of Calopteryx splendens. Classification (NCBI taxonomy): domain Eukaryota; kingdom Metazoa; phylum Arthropoda; class Insecta; order Odonata; family Calopterygidae; genus Calopteryx; species Calopteryx splendens. The sequence continues at coordinate 277,072 of LYUA01000887.1, read as the reverse complement.
CCTCCAGTGGCCAGTGGAGGGAGGAGTACTCCCTGGACAACTGTCACTGCTCTGTAACCAACCCCTGTCTGCCACCTGTCCATCGGAGAGCCTGGAAATGCCCACCCATCTCCCACTAGAGACCCCATTCTGTTCATTTGTCTCTAGTCCTCAGACTTCACTTCCAATTCAATTGGAGTCTCACCAGCAAGAGCCTTCTCAGCCTTCTTCTTCTTCTTCTTTCCCGCCTTGGGGTTGGCTGAGGTGTACAGAAGTTGCTGTAAATACAAAGAACATTTAGGAACTCAGACGGAACTCTTTTAAAGGTTTAATGCATATATTTTCTACCTGGTACCATAAAAATTAAGTCTCAAATTCCTTCATGGGGTTCATGAATAGATCCAAATATGTTCATTGAACTGAGATTATTAATAAAATTTATTAAGGATTTTCAAATTCAAATATCATTTCTCGGCTGGGAAATAAAAGTATTCCCACTCAAGATTCTGATTAATTTCTAATCTAGAAATATGCATCCATAAGTGATTTTGGATAGAAATACCAGATAAGATAAATATCCAAGGCGGGTAAGATCCAACCCCCACCACACAAAGATAAGCTTGCTCATCTACTTCAAATTAGCAACCATCCTAAAAAGGTACACATTTGAAAAATGCATTCCATCAAAATATAGACGTTGTACTCATGTGATGTAAACACTTAATAATAAATGTTTTCATCAGTTTTTTTGCGAAAAACTCAATAGTACTCCAATGGAGGAAAAAATGACAATTTCTCACTTGATATGGCAAAGAGCAGGAAATAGATTGCATGTGATGGCCATTTTCCCATTTAATGAAGAAATAATGAATTATATAATTTCCCTATAATTAAAGGAGATGGTATAGGCATGTTTATTCAGGCTAACTAACCATAGTGAAAAGTAACTATCAGAAGGAAGCATAAGATGCATTGAATACAGCTGCACTGTAATGACAAAATTGAAGTTCAAATAACATTTGTAGATCATTGAATGGAGTTAATATTTGGAGTTATAAGTTGTGAGAGCAGTATGTACTTGAAAATAACAGGATAATCAACCTCACTAAATAACATTAGCCACATAAGGTATTTTTCAAGTTATGTATTTCTTGGAGAGCATGATTATGTCAAAAAAGATGTCTCTGAGATATAAATAGCACATGATACTTGCCTTCAACTCAGGATCCTCCACGCTGCATTCAGATTCATAAAACTCTATATCAAAGGGCAAGCCAGTGATCTTGTGTGTTCCATTAGGCATTAACAACACAGTGAACTTGAACTGTGCAACATACTCTCCTGAAATAAAAGAGCCTTTTATAGAGTCAGGTTGCATACAACATATGTACAAACATTGATATCTTTCAATCAATGCGAACTATCATTTGACAGTAGCAGTTCTAACTGTGCCATAGTACAACATTGGAGTGGTCAGCATACTTAAAGAATTTTGGAAATGCATTTTTCTCAGTTATCTTTGTTTCAACAATACTCTTAGGGTAACCATAATGGAAAGAATCATCAATTTCAATATCAAAGGAATTGAGGGACTAAAGGGATATTTTGATAAGAACATCACCCAATGAGTACTTACAAAGCAAAAAAAGAAAGGTATAACTAAAATAGAGAAATTGCAGGAAATGTAACACAATGAACATAGTTTTTCAAACAAGTCCCAATCAAAAGAAAAAATAAAAGTATATTAGCGATCATGAATTAAAATGACAGAAAGCAGTAATAGCATTCTGTATTATCAATTATTGATATCAATTCTGAGTTAGATGGATACTGGAATTGCTTTGCAAACAAGTTTTTAACTTCTGTATTTAACTCAGGGCCCACAACCAATTCTCCCCTGAAAATTCATCACACTCATTTATCATTCTCAATTTTCAAGCAAGCAGCTTACCTGATTTTTCAAAGACGACTTGGAATGGGTCAATAAGCTTGTGGTTAACACATTCTACCACACCCATCTTGGCTTTCTTCTGATCCTCAAAAACTCTTAAGTTGAAAGGCATGTTACCATACTTGTGAGTTACCTCACTATAGAAGGCACGTGAGGTCTTAAGCTTCAACATATATGTGTCCTCAGTTTTCTTGTAAATGGTAACCCTAGTATCCATTTCTCTTCCCTGAAAAAAAAACATGAGCACTCTAATAGCTGATATTTTTTTTAATCCCTTTGTATGGTTATATTTTGCAGTGTATAGATTATCACAAAAATATGGCAGGTGATTCAAATGATAATTTTTAAATTTCCCCCAACTTTAGACCTTCAGTTACTTATTTGATAACCTTTGCATTTTGACTGGTAACAATTTAGACCATATTATTGAGACATTTATGGGAATTAAAAATAGGGTTTGGTTTTGCCTACAATAAGGTTTCTCATTATTAGGGGAAGCAATCCATTGAAGCATAGCACAACTGCATGCATCTATGGTCATGCTTCCTCCAAGCTGTGCCCATCTGCTTGGTTGCTATCACAGCATTACAACCAGTAATGTGACTGACTTTATAATATATTCTTGATTCAAAACCATGTTTGTAAAACTAGAGTATTCATTGTTGCAAGGGACAGTGCTCGAATTGGAATACCCTCACTGCTTTTCCACATGGGAGACATCACCAGGACTAGCCTGTTCAAGGTAAGGTGGTATTTTCAATCATCTAAACATAGAGCTTAGATGACAATTTTACAACAGTTCTACATGATTCAGAAATAATGTAGAACTTGGAATGAACATTGCAGATTTACAGGAACTCTTTAAGAGAGAAAGAGCAATAAATCACCAAGGGTCTATACACTTGCCAATCAGTTTGTAGAGGCAATTCAAATACAGCATAGTTAGCAGATAGGGCAATATTAAAAAAATATGCAAGCAAATGAGTTACTAAAGAACATTTTTTGTGCCTTGATAATTTCATTCTAATGAATATACCACAAACATAATGGCTTAGCCACAACACGGCGACAAGCATTAGACCGTGACGAGCTCACTTCTAAGTGTCTCAATACTTTGTTGTATAGCAAGCCTAATCATTAACCTCTCCTAAAGCTGAATATTCAAGATTTGTAACCTAATTCACTACTTGGCCGTGCTCGACAGAGAAACTGAACTGGGTTTTTGCCTTATTGGAGGGAAAAGGTGTGGTTACAGTGCGAAGGAAAATTACAGTTATCCGTTAGAGAGATTTATTACAGACCACTATACA
>LYUA01000887.1:186758-201421 GCA_002093875.1 Calopteryx splendens | reverse complement strand
CGAGGGATCCGGGTTCGAGTTCCAGTTCAGGCGAATGATTTTTGCATTGTGGATTTTTCTTATATATGAACAATTCCTCTATATTAACCACGATTTGTGGGTTAGTAAGTATCTGTATAACATTATAGAATTCCTAAACGTAAAAGTGGAAGAGATCTTGCCAGTGGTGAATCAAAAAGAAAGAAACATAAAGAACAGGGAAGAAATGAAACAGATTAGGAGCAAGAAGCACGTTTACCTTTACAATGGAAGAGAATGAGCAGATTGAGTGAAGACTAAAGATGAACAACATTCTGTTGCAGCACTGGAAATTATGTATTGTACCAATCTTAATGATTTGCATCATCAGTGCCTCCCAGTAATACCAGCCTCTCACCATCCGTCCAGTTTAGTTGGATTCATTTTGCTTTTTCATTCCATAAAAATTATAAATATTTTGTCAGAAAAAGGAACTAGTGGGTTTGAATTCTACTTTTTAGTTAGACTTGCTACTAGTGCTGTTGAATCCTGGGTGAATGGATTTTTAAATACCCATGTGCATGAATATTTAGAAACTTGGTATCACTAACCACATCTGTCCAGGTACCTGAATGTGAAGACCAATTTACATAGGCCCACAAAATGGTTGGGGGTGTTTTAGAATCCAAACCTTCCACCACATAATTTGGGATTTTTTTCAACAGTAGTACATGTTATAAGCTGCATAAGGCCCAATAATGAAATAATTCCTTGATTATTTTCCAAATTAATTAATATCAGAAGTTCAAAATTTGTTACTGACAGAGGCAGTGATACCTACAAAATGGTTGGCATGTTTACAGATAGCTTAAATTGTAATGAAATGAAACATCCAGATGGTGGGGGAAAACCCATTTGTCTACTATTTCTTTATTTTCACCCAATTGACAATTGGATTTGGTCATATTTTGATACATTCTCACTAATCATCCAAGAAAGGGAAATCACAGCAATAGTTCAATCCATTTCTTTCTTAAGCACTAGGCTAATAGACCAACCCAAAAATTACAGGTGACTCCTTCCATTTCTGTGTAGTTAGACTACTGATTCACTGAACCTTTCATTTCTATCATACTCTATACTGTAACTACTATTTTATGGAAAACTGAAGTTATAGCTAGAAAACATATCTGTATCATTTTCTGTGACTGCGTTAGCTCTACCAATTGAAAGCTGCAGGGTTCATTCGTATCACCAGAGAATTCTACTGTTATTTCCCTTCACCTTTGTTCTATGAAGGGGGTCAGGGGAAGAGTGACATGACTGATCCGATTGCCATTTGTGGTATAATTATGGAATGACTGATACGATTGCCACTTGTGGTATAATTATGGAGAAGTTAAACAAATGCTGACTCTTGAAGGTAATAATGCTTTTTAATACAAATGTATAAACTAATAATACAAAAATACCTTTGTAGTCTTGAAACAATAATACAAAACTAAACAGCCTGGTAACCACCAAGAACCAGTGACAGCTGGAACTGGTGCCAGAAAGCATAAATTTTGTGAAAATAAGCATGAGAATCCATTTTATTGAAATTTACCTCCAGCTTGCAATCAAGATGGGTGGCAGGCATTGAAATATACCTCCAGTCAAGTCCTTAGTAGATCAACTATTCAGGCCAAAGGGACCATACATATTCTTATAATGAAAGTTTATGGTAGTTATGTATTTACCGTACCAAACTACCATTTGCACCTTAAGTTTAATTTTAGGTATTTAGGGGTAGGTCCAGTAAAGATGCAAGACAACTACCTCCTCCCCCTCAGGTTCCTACTGAAGCGAAAGAAAAGATTTAGCTCCGTGCTTGAGAAACCCTGTAACATCACATGGGGTATATCATTTTGAAGTTCAGCATTTGCTTCCTCCCAATCGTTAATGTTCTCAATTTTGCAATGTTCTTAGCATATTATGGTATGCAAAAAAAATGTTCACAAAATCTGTCCCCCTCAATAATTATCGGAAGACTTGATTTATATAATATTATTTCATGGAATAATTATTTTCCCTAGCATGATGCGAATTTATTTAGTGACAGTTCCCTGATTTAATACGTAAATGATGTGAGTAGCACTGTGGCTGAATTATTGCAGGCTAGTTAATACCCTTTTTTTTCATACACTGGTTAATTTCACCTATCTCTGTCACCACCAAGAACTTCACAAGACATAATTTTCCTCTGGAGGCTGGACAGAAAATGTATTCTGCACTCGAGAGGTTACGGGTGGATATAAACTGTATATGCTGTATATCATAAGATACAACAAAATAGGTAACTATAGTTACTAAAATTACAGATAAAATACGAAAATACTTTAGTCCTCGAATGTATGTATGCTGATGTGTGCGACTGGAAGGCAATAGAAGAATAGCTGGAGCATGAGATTTATCCTGTGTCAATAAATTAAAAGCTATGGGCTTTTTTCCTACTGTTACTAATTGTAGGATTATTTACACATCGATGGTAATATGACAAATACAGCTAATTAAAGCAAGTTGAGGCGTGGAAAATACTAATTGACTCGAGGATTTTACGTAGTGCTTAAAACAATTTCATAAACCACTCCATGTTAAATTATCTTATATTTTCATGGTGTTCCAAATGTAAAAAATGGCAATTTAAATGCATTTCCATCAACTTCGATGTTCTCTAGAAGGGTTAAACAGAATTATTGGTTAACATCGAACACACCCTTCCGACGTGGGCATTAATAACTCATTTAACCATAATCCAGTAAATATTACAGGCAACCGAGTGGGCCTTCTATAAGAACTATTTAAATGCTCATATGGCCTCTATAGTCATCGCGTACAAATTAACTCTTACCTCATAAAGTAATAGGTGCTCGACACAATCTTGGGTCTTCTATGTGGAAATATATCGTTTATTGCAGCATTAACACTGTACAAAAATACCTATGTAGTCTTGAAACAATAATACAAAACTAAACAGCCTGGTAACGTCATTTATTTGAAAACATCTTTACAGTGACAAATACATATTACGATTGTACAACTAGTTTTTCACTCGCGGCACGCTAGCAAGTTGAAATTTTATCCAGGTAGCATTGCAGTGAATTATCAATTTCCTATTTTCAAGACTAATCCCTATTAATTACTGGTCATACTTTGGAGCAGGGCTCTCGATCTTGGAATAATCTCTTATGGGAGAGTAAAACTGAAAAGAAAATGCGAAATGATATTAGAAACGTAACAGACAGACGCGAAAATTAAGAAATTCGACTGAAGATTACCTTGTACTGCTTATTGGCATATTCATTCCATGGTTCAGGATTTGTTTTCCTATTCCATGTCACATCAGGATTCTTAGTTGCCAATCTTAAGGTATAATATGCCGCCCAGAGACACCCAGCACCAACACAGACGTATAGAGGTATCAACTATAAGAAAACTACGTATTAACATCTGTTCTATCACTCTTCTAAAACAAATATTAATACTCGCAGACGATATTACACACCGAAGGATGTTGCTTCACGCTCTGCAAACTTAATCCCTTCATTTTCGTAGGCTAATTAAGGAATTTAAATCCTGATCACTCTTAAATATGATTTACAGCTCAGAAGTTCTCCTGTACCCAGGAAAGGACAAAGACGATGAACTGATGAAGAACGAAAGAACCAAACGACCCAAAAAACTTGATACCACACAGCGCCTCTAAAGAATATTCAAGAAACTAAGTGCAGACATCAATTGTTTTAATTGAAAAATGAAGACTGAAAACACGCTGTTTACATTTTACAAATATCAGCTTCATTTTGCTAAAACATATGTCAACAACATCGGCGGTTAATGACGATAATACTAACTCAAAACTTTGAGGCGTAACAGTTATTCACAATGATTTGAAATAGTTAATGCACCAGTGTTTTATAAAATGCAGGAACTTGAATTGTGAAAAGTGAATCCGGAATGTGTCTATTTTTCTTCGTTTATATTTTAGTTGAGAACCGTTTGTAATGTCCTTAATATGACCCATAAAGAGGAGGATACAGTAGTACTTTTATCTCCGGTAGAGGTGGAGGAAGAGTCCCAAAAAGAAGAAAACTTCCCTGCTCCACGCTCTTTTGTGGTGCCAGTCCTGTCATCATCTTTTTTATGTGGAACAGGGATTTTCGTTGCAAATACCGTTGTGTGGTGTTGCGATCCCAGAGAAAGCTGTAAAGATTCGCATATATTTAGAGTTACAGCTTTATTTGGTGGCATCGTGTCTTCCCTAGTAGTGGGTGAGTACATGAACGATAACTATCAGGATTGATAAAATACCAATTACTACTCTGACCCCATCCCGAAGGAATTATACAAACATATGTGAGAGTATATTCTGTTATAACAGGTCGATTTCATTTAATTTTCCAAATGTATCCGGAGAGACTTAATTTAAACTGTGATATTTTATATTTTGGTTTTTCACACAAAGCTATGTATTTGGGAACTATTCTGTTACTTGTTTTAAATATTTACTGGACTTTGAGTTTCGCTAGTCCTCAAATGTTTACAATCATTTTCTTCTGGAAAATAAAATTTATTTAACTTTCATGGATAACATCAAATATATTGACTATTTATTGAATTTATATGAGAAAAGTGGGTGGCTTCGGTAGAAACCGTTGACATATTATGGGCATATTATATATTATGGTAATGAATGTAATGTGTTTTGTAGTGAACAAGTTGTACTCAGGTGCACGATAATCCAGTTATAATATCCAGTATGACAGGTCTAACTTCTAACGGTCTTTAACTTATGAAGTTAAACATATGAATCTGTTCCATCATTTTTTATTCAAAATAAAATTGTTGAGTTGGTAAGTAATATGGATTTTCTTAACAAATAATGCGTTAGTTTCTCTTTTAAGTGCTTGTCATGTAAGTGGCTAGTTTTGTATGTTATGTTAGTATCAGCTTGGATAAGACCAATGTTAATACTATAAATAGTATGCTCTACGATATATTTTAAGTGTTGCAACATTTAGATAGTGCTTGACACATTGATTGTGGAATCGTGATTATCTCCGTTACTATCTCCTCTGCGATTTTTCTCGTTTCCTACCACTGCCGTATACAGGTTTCGTTTGATAACTGATGCACGCATTTTGCAATCAATTTCAATTTTTGTCTATGCTTATATAACTTGAACCAGTTAAATTTTGACTAGAGTCATTAGAGCCTTTAGAAATTACCTACACATTACTTCTTCATTTAGAGTAGGTTTCCAAGAAGTAAAAATTAATGGATTTATTTGGTAGGATAGAATTAAAAAAATATATTATTGCAAGGATACTGTTTTCAATATTGTTGGCGCGTAGTCAAGAAATCTGCAATAATCTGAACTATCTTTAAATTTTAACACTAGGTTTTTTCCAATTTTAAATAATGAAAGGTCATTTTGTTGGAAGTGGACAAAAAAACAAAGTCATTTAATTATCATTGTGCTTTCACGTACCGTTAATGATATCAGCTAGGTTTACAAGACCAAAGCTAAACCCCTCGGATATGACGAAATAATAGTTTTTTTTAAATAAGTTAAAAGTATTGTGAATAAATGAGAAGTAGACTTTTGAATAGTTAAGTAGTTTTATATATCTGGTGATCAAAGCTTGAAATTTGAATGGAATTGAGTTAAGTTGATCTTGTTCTTTCAAATGATTTCTTCAAATGAACTCAGCAAGATGTGTCTCTTGATGTTTTTGTTCTTGCCTAATGTGTTCTTGGTTCACTATTAATTTTTTTCCTCAGCCTTAAACTATTTCTTAAATTTACATGTGAAATTGTACCAGTGACTCAAATTAAGTGCCCAAAACCAGCTTATGTTAACAAATATGTACAATGGCATTGGATATTACAAGGAACATTGCCATACATTTGTGGCCTTTGGGGTCGTGATAACACAATAGTACCCATTTTTTTATGAAGTTTTATCTTAAAATTGGAAATGAAAATTGGTTCCCCCAGGAGTGCATTTACTTACTTCCAAAGGGGGATGTTTAGTTTGGCCAGGTCCTTTGGAGAATGTTTTTTATTTTTTAATGTTTATGATATAATTTTGCATTAAGATAGCATGAACTGCATAAATTTGTGATCATATACAAGCAAGGCACAGGATTACACAAATTGGAAAAACATGGAAATGAAAAAGTGAATGACATGATATTTCTCATCTGTTAGACTGCATTGAGAATATACTGTGAGCACATGATCTCTAAAAAAATGGATATAAGAATTGAACAAAATACTAAGAAAAGCAGTCTAGTTCATTTAAAAACTGTAATGAGAGGACCCAGAGTGTCACCCAATAAACTTTGAATTTGGGATAGGAATCACTTGAGAATGAAAGACTTAATGCTAGATGTACCTCATTAAAAGGGTGCCAATTGTGTGATTTTACTTGCAACACGGGGGAACTAATCCAACCCCCTCACTACATTGGCAATTTGGACAATAATGATGAAATTAGAGAAATAACCCATCGAATTGATTGTTTAAATAATTTGTTTTTCCCTCGCATGATCCACTATACAAGGAGAAGAAAATGCTAATGAGTACATTCATGCTCCCTTTTACAGACCAACTTTCCTCTTTCCTTTAATTAATGGCTGATGTCTTAACACTTGCTGCAACATGCCCTTGCAGTGGTTTGAAGGGTGTTATGTAGATCCATACGATAAGAGCTGCATCAAAAGTGGATTCTGTTAGTCACACTCAAGGAACTCTCATATTATAATTACCTACATACTGGCCTCTAAGGGCAGAAATTCTTCTACTATATAAAATAGTTCAAGAGAATTCAACTTATAGATTTTAAAAAATATTAAATTAAATTTCCTATTTCATTGTATATTCTGTGAAATATGAGATATTTTATTCATTAGAATTCACTTAAATTTCTCGATGCTGTTAATTTTCTCTGCTTCTATTTCATAATTTTGTACAAATAACATGTTGCAAATTTATTAGAAGTTTCATTTCTTTTGTTTTTCAGGTCGAGCTGTAGATTACTATGGCAGGAGGTTGTCTCTCATTTTCTCAGCCTTGCTTTGGATGTTTGTCACCATTTTCATGGTATTTTTGCCGTCTCAAACTGAAATACATGTTAATTCTTACGATGCCCCTCTATCTAAATTTTTCATCTGGCCCGTTGAACTTAGGTCTTCATCAGGTGAATATGTCCCAGCATATACCATTAAAAAATATGATACTGAAGTTTCTGTGTCTCACATAATTTCTTATTCATATTCTCAGAATTCTTCTCTTGATAATCATTTATTCCCCACTCAGCCTACACCCATTAAATCAGTTTCCATTCAGAATTATGGGTCATATCTTAATGCAGCTCTTGCAAATGATAGTCTATCGGTCAAAAGTTTTTCCTCTGCAAATGGTCAAATGTTAGAATATTCTAGTCACAAACTGGTGGGCATTGACACGAGCTTGAATAGAAGTTCATTCTTTGTTCCCTTGCTTTCATGTTTTCACCTGTTTCTTGGAGCAGCATCAGCTGCATCGATTGTAGCAGCATCTGTCTATGTGTATGAGACATCTCCCTTTAACTGTCAGGCATGGTGGTTTTCACTCTCGGATTTTTTCTCATCGTTGTTCATTTTGTGTCTTCCAATCATCCATGGCCATTTAGTATTATTGGCCACAATTGCTTGGGTGCCAATGATTGCTCTTTGTTTCCTAATTTTTATTCCCATTAATCTTCCTGATTGTTTATCACTTCCCCAATCTCCACATTTCCTTTTGCTTACTATCTTTCTCCAAAGAAGAAATTCATTGCTTTCAAACTCTATTATTTCTCAATCGTATGAAAATAAAAGTGTGCCCAGCAAAGAAAGTGAAACCAAGCAATTCAGTTCTATTTTTCAAACCTATGGCAATACAACTTTGGGATACATGAAAATTCCTCTCCATAACACTAAAGTAAAAATTCATGATGCATCATCAAAATCTTCTGATAGTGATAGCGATGACAGCAGCTGCTTTTTTAACGATAAGTTGAAACATGTTGTTTTAGAATCAGCACGTGATCATTTGCTGTCAGCTAACATGGAAAGTGAAGGAGGAACTGAATCCATCCATTACCAACGGTCCAAAATGGGTTTCCCTAAAGAAAATCCATGTGATGCTGTCATTGAAAATATATGTGGAACAGATAAATATTTTGATAGGGAGACAAAACTCTGTGCACGTCTAGAGGAAACTGTAGACTTAATTGAAGATGTGGTGGAAGAGCATGAAGAAGAGAGTAGTGGGCAGGGGATGTCAGAGTCAATTGACATTCGTTATGGGTGTGAAACACAAGGAGAGAGTGCAACTTTAGTTCAGCAAAGTTGGTCTGACTTTCAGGACCCAACTTCTTCCTGGCAGGAAAGAGAATCATTGAGAATACTAAGTTACCTCAATGGAAACAAGAAAGGCTATGTGGAATGGAAAAACATTAAGAAGATGCTGAATGACGAAGTCACTGTGATGAAAACATCATCAAAGAATACATTTTTTCACTTTGATATTTCTAGTTTATGCTCAACTATTTGTTTAGTTACTAAAGTAGGCTTACCCCTGATGATAATTCACATGTTTTCTTGTGAATATGGGGCAGTGATCACCCTGAGTGAAACCATATTGTCAAAATTGGGATTTTGTGATCTATCAGGACCGGCTACTATAACAACCTTACAGGTAAGATTATTTATTTTTCAATTGTTAGTACATTTTCTGCTCTTATGACTGAATCTGTAAAATTGCTTTGGGAATGATATCAGGTCATCAAATGCGTGAAGTGGGCCATTTTTAATTTTGTTCATAGCATACAGTGGAGCCTGTCAATGGAAACTGCTGACCTTCTCCACAAAAAAGTGATATTCAAGGCAGGTGGTTGCCTGTGAGAGGCTGATATACACAGCAGTTAGATTGGGTGAACAGTGGAATTGAAGAAATTTATTTATTAAATTACACATATATGGATGCTATTAAGCCTGAAAGCAGGGAGATTATCTGTTGCATTCTTATTATTTAACCACTACATTTGTACATTTTTACATGTGTCTATAAAGTTACATAAAAATAAGTTAGGTAGTTGAGTGCATAAATAGTTTTATTATGCATATATTATGAGTTGAGAAAGTAAGTGAAAATATTCAAATTATGAATGGATTTTTTTAATGTCTTCGTATTACGTCAGAACTAATCAGTTAATGACTCCATAGGTCTCCTTTCTCCCCATCTTCAGAGACATCTTTTTCACTTTCCTAATCACAGATCAGTTCAGCTTTACATTTCAAATGATCAAAATATGCATTTTCTCACACTTTTAAGTTTTGGCAAATTTTTTTTGCAACCAGCCACGCTCATGGTCTTTTATCTTTCTCATTTTTTTCTCAAGACAAACATTCTTCTTTCCTCTTTGGCTAATTGGAAAGGATTGATTCTAAATTAAATTTCTTTTTGATTGTGCAATTACTGCTACAAAACGGCATGAGAATGCTAAGAGCTTGGAAAACATACTGATTGAAATACCATATAAACCAATTGACCCTGGTCAACTTATTTCCCACCCTTGCTTATTGTATTGCCCTTTTCAAAATCACCTTGGTTGTTGAGTCAGTAGTAACTAATCATTCCCGAACAAGAAAAAAAAATGCAATATTAAGGGCCTTAAGCACCTTCTATTCTCCAATGCCTTCTATTCCCCCCAAATTTCTCCTCCTCTAGTATTTTTTGACTTCTTTCCACTCAAATTGAATCATAGCAGGCAGTGCTCAGATTCCATTATAATTTTTGCTGCCAGTTTCTTTCCCTGTACCGCCTGTGATATCCCAGGATGACCCGGTACCAGCAAAATGGTAACAGCTTGGGTGAAGCTGAGGGTGCCCAGAATCGTTCATCACTGGGAATCAAATTAGCCATATCAGCCTTTGATTCAGAAACTCTGTAATGACACATCACATACATCCAAATATAAACATACAATTTATTTTCTGAGGCCAGGACAGTCATATCAGATCAGTGTTCAGTGTAGCCACAGGCATCTTTGGGGTACACATTCCGTCTAGTCACCAATGGCAGATAAATTTCATATGAGGGGTACAATTGGGCCTGATCGAGGTCACATTGACAGGTGGTCATGTTTTGGGGGTTCAATTAATGTTGTGTCTTTTGAAGTATTAATTAATTCTTGTAAAAAGTGGTCATTTTGGAAGGTGGTCATCAGGATAGGTTCCACTGTATTATTCAGTAGTCTACAATTTTTCTCTGTTGTTCAGTGCTTGATAGATAATATTATTTATAATGTAACCACTCACAATTTAGCATTTGTAGAGGTCCTCACATTAAAAGAGAATTAATTTATGCATGATGATTTGATTCTAGTCTCAATTGAATTATAAATGTGTTTTCAAATAGCATGGGTTTGTAAAGTATTTGGATAGTAGAGTCCAAATGGTAGCTTACCCAGCTAAATTAATTTTTTTTTAAATTACATGTTATTTTGCTTATTCTGACTGCTTTAGACTACTTTTCTAAAACATTCAGACCATCAAGATTTTCCTCATGATAAGTCACAGTAGAGTATTATACTTTTTCAAAGAGAAAAATGAAAAGCAAATAGCTATTAAGATTAAAAAGTTATGTGGGAGACCAACGAAACTTTTTGTAATAATTAACCAGTGAAAGAAAATATAATTTCAGCTCGTGTAACTGGAATACATTTATAAGAAAGTAAAAATTTCCTTTTTTAGTTACTTTTTATAAACACTCTTATAAATTATCATGGTATAAGTTGAAAATAGTGAAATGCAACATGCATGAATGCACATTCACTTGTGTATGCACCTAAATGGGCAACTTTTTACTCCAGCTACAGCTTTATAAACATTTTAGCAAACTAAGCCAAATTCTAAATCATAATTCTTTTTATCAGCCAATGTGATAAATATAGCTGTAATTAAATGTGTTGATAATGATATTTCATTTCCATTCAATTGAATTTCCTGTTTTTGAAATGAACTGAAACCTTAAGTTAGTCAAGAGAAGGTTGCAATGACTCCATTAATTTGGTAACTTAGCTTCTCTTCATTTGGTTATTCAATTTCAGTTAATGGATGCACTCATTCTTTTTTGGTCCAAAATTAATGTATAATTTTGAGGCTCCTTTCTCGTGACACTTTGGGTAGATGAACAGCATCAGTGAACTATGACTGAAATTGGATCCCTGCACTTTTTCTACTTAAATATGTGATTCTCTAAGTAATATGTATTAGTGTATTTTTCATAGCATATCTAAGTTTTAACTTAGTGCACCAATTTCTAAATGCACCACAGATCTCAAATCATTCTTGGCTTTGGCTGAAAGGTTTTGTGTTTAGAAAATTGGTATGTGCATTCGTAACTTGATAACAGGCTGAAAAAATTTCAGATGTAATCATGGAAATCATAAAGTTTTCAACTAAGGGATAATGAAATTATTTTTTTAAGAAACTATATAACCATTTTCATTTAACTGTTAACTCTTTCTTAAGAGAACAAATTTTAAATTGTTATTGTAAGTTGATTTTCACCTTGCTTAATTTAAGGTGGTGTCCTCTGGATCATCTGTCTTGATATTGGATAAACTGAGAAACCAAGTGGTCCTAAAAAGTGCAGCTGTTGTCATGGCATCATCATTAATCACCTTAGGCTTTCTTCTCCCTTCCATACAGAAGATGATTGGTGATGAGCAACTGTCTATTTCCAGAAATGCAGTCACTCCCAACCCAGCACTCCCTACATTATACCCATTGCTTCCAACTCCATTGCCTCAGGTTCTCCAAGGGCAGGAAAACATGTGCCCTGACAATATTGCTGACAGCTCTCAACCACAGGGATGGGATCAAGTTGGAATTGCTAATGATAGTCAGAAAGGCATTCCTTTGAATTCGCTAGTCATTTGGTTTTCAGCTCTGGCTTTAGTATTATATGTTTTGGTGAGTTCATTAGTGTTGCTGCCTCTAACCCGTCTTGTGCTTGTGTCATATTTTCCCATTGATAGAAGAGGGAGTGGTGTTGGAATTTCCATTTCAATGGAGTGGTTTTTACGCCTTATAATGACCTTTTTCCCACACTCATTTTTGAACTCTGGCCTTGGATTTTCATTCTGTGTTGCAGCATTATTGCCATCTATTTTAATGTTATATTTTGCCAGCAGTAATTTTTTTTCAAAAGATAGCTTCCTTCAGCAAACCAATCACGGGAAAAATATTTCTCATTACTCTTCATCTGGCAAAGTTTGTAATATGTCAGACATTAACAGCACTGCTGTGTGAGTTAATTATGCATTATTATTTTACCTTAAAAGGACTATCTAATATCACATTAAATATTATTAGCTAGAAATAATAAAAATTTTACAGATAGAAAATTAATTTTGGAACTAAATTACTAATACCTGTGACTATGAATGATAAAATCATTTTACCAGACAGTTATTGAGGTTGGGAGTATATTTTTAAATATATAAATAATTTTACTATTTTTAAGTGAATTGTGATATCAGTGTGACAGTACCACTTATAAAAAACATTGAAAACCTTATAAAATATAGTGATCAAATTTTGTTAATTTGCAATTGATACTGTGATATTTTGCCATATTTTCTGTTAAAATATTTTTAATTCTAATGAAATTAGAATTCATTTTAAACATTTTTTTCTCTGATGAGCAATTTCATTGTGATATGTGCTATTTTTTATTTGAATGCATTAGCATGAGCTTTATTATATACATATTCGTACATGCATACACACATTAACATGTGCCATATTTTACACCATGTAGAACAATGTAATTTCTTAAATGTGTAATGGCCCAAAAATTCACCTTACATCTAATGTGCAGATTTGCAGTTGCTGTGGGTTGCAGATTTCACCAGGGATAAAGTATTCGTCAATGATATTTCTATACCAAGTATTATAACAACATTAAACATATTCATTTATCTTAATTATATTATTCCAAGGTATTACTTTTAATTAAGGTATTATTTTGTCATTTGTAAAGTCATACAAGCATCATACATGTCATACTTATGCTATAATTTGCATGCATAAGGAAAAGCTCTCTGCATTTGAACAAAAATAATTAGACATGCAGTAAAAGTCATTTGCATTCAGATATACTAAAATACTGTTCTACCTAAACTTTCTCTGCTAAAATAGAGTGGTGTCTGTATGCCATAATTAATGGTAATTTTTCAAGGAAATTAAATGTTAATTTTGAATGTATTTCAGGTGAATATTTTCAGGTAGTATTTGTTCATTAAAACAGTAAATCATGAAGATGGTATTTTGAATTTCTTATCAATGTTGTTATTCTAGGAAATTCTGAGTCGATCATAAAGTAATAAAGCTCACCACTGCCAAGATAAACCTTATGCATGCTTATGATGTCTTCATCAAATGTAATTTCATATTATTGTTTTTTAATGACTAGTAATTTACACTTTGATGGTATAGTATGTTTAAATTAGCCCTGGCTTGACACCATTCTAGTTTAGTAATGGCAGTATTTATTGGCCATATTTGTTCTAGTTTTGGTCTGGATACCTATTCCATGGATTTAAATTTTGCTCGTTTATTTAGACTTCTGTAACGTGTAATTTAAATTTCATTTCCCATGATAACCTTTAGAAAAATGTGCCAATAAAATGACACAAAATATTTCCTTCCTGTTTTTTGGGGATTTTTAAGAAAGAATATGAGCTCCTATAGTATTTTGAAGGATCTTCAACTAGTGTGTCATTACATTTCTGCTAAATATTAGTGGCAGTTTTATGTAAGGACCTATAATGAAAATAATTGTGATATATTTCTTTGTATTTCTCTGTGGTATTTTACAGATCCTAACTAGATTCACCATGTATGACTTGTGACAGTGATAATTGAACAAAATGTCAGCCATTGCATTTGTGAAATAAATTTTGTGCCATTTCTAAAATATCTTTTTCTCATTGTGTTTCTCACATGTGTGCTCTTTATTTTTTGTTATAAAATCATTCAGTATAAAAAATTATTTTGGTGTCGTCATTTTGCCCAGTTGGTTTGCATAACCATATACCTAGGTATCAATAATTATCATTTTCTAGTTTTCCCTAATTAAATGAAAATATATTTTTATTTAGGTGACCAACTTACTGATTTTTCATTTAGTATAATTGGTAGAAAATATGTTCAAGTTTAGTAAAAAATTGTAATTACTTCTTAGATGTACATAGTTGAACTTAAAGCTAAATCCATCATTGCATAAGTCAAGGAAAAATTATGTTTTATGATTTGAGTGAATTTTTAAAAATTAATATGAAAATTCCTCGTGGAATTTAAAGTAATTTATTGTCTGATTTTTTTTCATCATACAGGGTGGGGTATAATGGTGTCCCTGATTTCTTGGGTAAATTGGGTAAACATAACTTTTAAGAAGTTGTATTTCTGAAAAGAGCATACAATGCCATTTTTTTTATCAAGTTTTGAAAATAATATCATCCAAGTGCCAGCCTTGGCGAGCAATACACATGTTGAGTCGTTTGCAGAAGTTTTCATACACTCTTCTCAGCATATCTTGCGGAATTGCAGCGATAACATCCTCAATTG